>JAHBCN010013929.1:0-23619 GCA_019359885.1 Listronotus oregonensis
TGAATTTACAAATTCAGTTTTAAATTTTCGATATTTACCGAGATTTTTTTTTATATTTTCATAAAATAAAAATTCTCAACTAACCAGAACTATTGTTTTGCATGGGGTTGAAATAGGCTATGGAGGTATTCAAAACCCACCTACAAAATTTTGTTCGGAGCTTTTGGTTTACAGGATATATGGGAAATGAAGGTAAAATTATTTTAAAAATTAAAAAATAAACCTTATACTCAGAGGGCAATCACCATATTTCAGGGTTTATTCCTTATAACCCCTAATATATATATATATATATATATATATATATATATTATATATATATATATATATATATATATATATATATATATATTATATATATATATATATATATATATATATATATATATATATATATATATATATATATATATATATATATATATATATATATATATATATATATATATATATATATATATATATATATATAATATATATATATATATATATATATATATATATATATATATATATATATATATATATTATATATATATATATATATATATATATATATATATATATATATATATATATATATATATATATATATATAATATTCCACGGAAAGGTGTTGAAAAAAAAAAAGCTTTTTTATTTTTGATTTTATTGAAAAAACTTAAAATGGTACAAGAGTAAAGCGCATTTATTTGAGAAGATATGAAAATAAGTTACTGAAAAAAGTTGTTTAAAATAAAGGTGTCTTAAACCAATTTTCGAAAAAATCGGCCTACTTTTATTTATTTGTGATTAAATTTATTTTTATATCAATTTAAATTTTTAATATCAATTTTATCAAATTTTTTGCTGTTAAGTAAGCATTTAAAGCTGACAATACTGCGGCTAATGAATTAGAAAAGCGAATTGTCAATAAAGCTTATCACTATCAACGCCTACTAGTACAAAAATTTGGAAATTAATTGATAATGAAATTTTAATCACAAATAAATAAAAGTGTTCCGATTTTTTTGAAAATTGATTGTTATTAGAGACTACCTTTTACGTTTGAACAACTTATTTCCATATCTTTGCAAATAAATGCACTTGACTCTTGAACCATTTATAGTTTTTTCAATTTTTGAATACGCGAAAAATTTGTTAAATTTTTTATTCCAATCTTATCAAGGTAGCAAAATTTTTTTTCAAGAGTAGCTTTTTTCATAAAATTAAAATAAAAAAAAGTTTTTTATTATTCAAACCTTTTCCGTGGACGTACTGGTGTGTCCACGGAAAAGGTGTTGAATAAAAAAAATCTTTATTTTTAATTTTATCGAAAAAGTTACTTGTTATAAAAATTTTTGCTATTCTTAGAGTAAGATTGAGATAAAAAAAATTTAACATATTTTATACGCGGTGTTTAGAAAATTGAAAATTAAAAAAACGTTCGCCGGAATCAAGGCCAACTGAGAAAATTTTTTATTTTTAAAATAAATGAGGTTATAAACTCTTAAAATATAACATGTTATACATTGTTGAAATCAGAATAAAAAGCACTATTTGGCTGGTAAAAATCCAATATGGCGTCCATATGAAAAAATAAGGTTGATGATGATTCTAAAAACCCGAAATGTAGAAAATAAAAAATTTTCTACTCGGTCATATTCTACAAAAAAAGTTGCTTTAGAAAAGTTTTTACAGATTTGAAAATTTTCACTTATAAAAAATATGGCCGATTTTCGAAAATGCATGTTTCAGGTTTTTAAAATTTCTCAAAAAAACCCGAATAGAGAAAAACCATGTAGTAAACGGGATTAGCTTACTAACATTATTGTCCAAAACTTTTCCCATTTAACCGATTTTCTATCTATCGTGGTTTCCAAGATCCCCATACATTCCCCACCAATTTGGGACACACTGTATTTAGGAACAATAATTTTATTGTAAATAAAATACATATTGTTTAATTGTACATTTTGTTTTATTTTTTTTTTAATTTTGCTATAATAAAATCAGACGCGTCGTAATTTTTTTAAATCCAAATATCTCGAAAACGGTTGCTCATATTAACTTTTAACAGATATACATTTTTGACGTAAAAATGACAAAATTAATATTTAAATTACTTAAAAATGTAATACAGGGCTTTACCAAAAAGTTGTAATTGTTGAAAATAGTACAAAAAAGTGTAGGTGGCGCCCCCTACATAGAAAAATTAAATAAAAACTTCAACACCTTGTATTTCGGAAACGAAGGCCTTGCGGACCCATATTTGTATAGACTTTTATGTTTATTTTTGGACCCTGACTACGTACCTAAAGTATTGACATTTCCTTATAAATCACCCTGTTTATAATATACCAGATGATCTAGAAGGGGGCTCATCTCCTTGGGGCTATGATATAATGTCCAATTTAACTCTTTTTGAAAAGTTATTTGACTTTCAGTGACTTCCGGTTTTACCGATAAAGAGGCATGTGATTTGCTTATACCTAAAGTCCAAAATTTCTGTCAGTGACTCATTTAATACCGGCCACCCAACCGACGAAGCGGCTGAATAAAAATCTAACACTAGTAAATGATTTTTGCCTATGTTTTTTCCGCTCAAATAACAGTGAACCGGCCAAAAGTTTCATCGCCACGTTGTCATAATTCGCGAAAATAAGTTACCAGCCAGCAATCGCACTTAAAATAGCACGCCAATATGTATTGAAATCATTGTTATCGAGAAGGCAATAAAAGTGGCAACACACATTCCTTAGTTTACAACTTGAACAGACATGAAAATAAGCGTATCGACAGGGTTTTCTTGGTGTTCGATGATTTTATTTAGTTATTATTGATTATGGACAGATTTTGTAAGTTTAAATTTTAATTGCTATACAGGGTATTTTCTAAATATTATAAATTTCTAATAATTGTAGTATATAGATATTATTTTGTGCCAATTTTATATTAGTTTATCTTATTTAGTGTATATAATTGTATATAAAGATTTAGTGTTGTTAAGTGCTTTTAATTCTGTAAACTATGAATATTAACCAACCCTTAACTAGTTATCCGCCTACAAAAAAAAACTCAGTTAACGTTAAAAGAACGAATAATGATTAAAAATGTTTACCATGAGATTCGGGAACGAAATCCAGAACTAACCACTTTGGATGCTGCAGAGATATGTGCAACTTTAACAAAAGTTTTTTCGCGTACGGTATTCAGAGTTTTAAAAGGCAAAAAAATCAATATTAGTAATTATTCGGATACTGGAAAATGCGATTTTTTCGCTATTTTTTTTGCACACTTTTTACTTTTCGATTGTTAAACATGAATCAGAAGCTGTTTTTTTGGCTGCCTCTTATAGTATTTAAAAAAAAAAATAATAATTGAATTGTTTAATTCCATTTTACGACATATTCCTTTAAATTCTGTCATTTGCACGAAAACATATTTAAAAAACTCATACTATGTTAATTTAAAAAAACACTTAAAAAAGAAAGGGAAAAAAACCTTTATTTTCAATAAAAAGTAGGTAAAACGTTTACGTCCGAATTCAACTCGAATTTTTAAAAATGGACCGTTACCAGGTTGTAATAGTTTTTTATGACATTTTTATAAGGTATGCGAACCTTGCTTCGCTCGACCCGCAATGTTTGATCAAAAATATTCCGATATGGAAATCCTAAATATGGAACACGAAAGACCCGAAATAGTTATTGGATTCTGCAAGTGATGATCTCAGAGCTTTTGTTCCTTATATAGTGGATATTTTTGATGAAGCAATGCGGTGAATTTCGTATTTAATATTGAAATTGCAAGATCGGTGGTGAATTGGCAAATCGGTGTAACTTGGATTGTCTATCGTTCTGCTTTTACATTTTTTTTAATTTATGTTAAGACTAAAATTTTATTACTTTTTTCATGTAGCAAAATAAAATCAGAGAAGGTAGAATTAAAGTAAAAAATGTATTTTTTTTTTGGAAAACGTTGAAAAATCGCAAAAAAAAACTCAAATTTGTGATCTATGACCTAAAAAATAGGAGGTGTGCAAAATTACAAAAAAATACATTTTTCATTAATCCGAATAATCCCAAAAAATAATATAGGCTTGTTACTAATTTAAAGGGTTGATGAAAATGTGAGAAAATAACTTTTGCTTGTAAAAAATAATTTCATGTTTTGACGAAATTTTATCATTTATTTTCTAAAATGCATACGCCACTGGAATTGATTCCCTGCCCCCAAAACAACCCGGGGCACTCTAAAAGCGAGCGATGCGTCATTGACAGAAATTTTGGACTTGAAGTATAGTAATAAGTTTAGAATTTTTATTTAGAGCTTTTTTATAACTAGTATGAGTGGCTAGAATTGTTTACATAAATAATCACTCATTGCTCATACTAAGGCATAAACAATTATATAAAAAAAAATAAATAGTTTCATAAAGAAGCCGGAAGGTATGATTATTTTACAAATACCGAATTAATGGCAAATGAAGGTAGTTAATTGCAAATGATAAAAATTAAAATCCCATCATCTTCTCTTAATAGGTACGTGGCTGATTTAATCATGTTTTGACATCTGCTTCACGACTCGAGTATGCAGATTCGCGGATTCCTGCTTTGCAGATTCATACATTTTCTATGTTTATTATTCAGCAGGCATATATGCAATTAGTTTGCATATTAATTAAGTGTCGATTAAATTTATTACGTATTAATTGTGGATAATTATACTAGGTGTCCCATAAAAACTCTGACGTTTCTTTTAAAGGAACGTTTGCCTTTAGCAAATACAGGGTGTTTGGAAAAATGTGGGAAATCTCCTGGATAAGGAAAAAAAACCCGTAAAAAGAATACTACAAGTTCATATATATATTTTTTCTAATTTTGACAATTAAATTAACACTTTTCAAAACTTATTGACGTTGTCAAATATCTAAGGTTTTATAACTGTTTGTTTTATTTGGGATATTCGCCTTACTACTTTTTGGAAAATGGGACTCCTTTGGTCCGGGTCCCGGGGTATACGAGCTGACCCTGTCCAGCCCTATTGACCCCTATGAACTTGCAGATCGCCTGCAACAAAAAAGGAGAAAAAACCCCAAAAAACCCAAAAAAATCACAAATACTAATCTACGTTTCGGTGGCAAGTCGGCCACCGTTGTCAAGACAGGATGATAGTTTGGTGGAGATATATATATACAGGGTGTCAATTTGAAAACTTCCCCAATTTTCTCGAAACGGGTTAGGTTTTTATAAAATCGCTAGGACACGTCGATTTTTTTATCGAGGGGAACAATTTTTATGCAGAAATCATTTACCTCTTTCAAACCTACCCCCCAGAACCTCCCTCTCAAAAATCTTAAATGGCAATAGGGGTTGAGTGATACTCATTTGAAAGATCTTTTTATTCTCTACATTTTGGAAAATTATTTTTTAAATTTGAGTGCTGTGTTGCCAAGTTAGGTTATTTAAACATTGTTAAATTACTTATTATTAAACATTAAATTTGTAAGTGTTTTAATTACGTTAAAGCTATGATTTGTATTGGAACGTGTTTGACCATAAAGAGAACCGGTGCATTTCTCACTGAAAAATGTTTATCAATCCGACAAATTCTTTTGGTCATGAAAGATAATACATTATTTTTCTTTTTGTTTATTTTCGTTTGCAATGGAATTCGTCTCAAACAGTTTGATGATATGATCCGAAATTTAAAATATTATTTAGTGAACTTTCCTACCAGTCAATGTCACTAGGTATTTAAATCAGTTAAAATTTATTGTGATAATTTGTGTGTTATTGTTAGTTACTATGGTATACACGCTTAGGCAAAGAATTGAAATGATTTTTATTTATGGGAGCAAGGAAGATCCCGAAGAACGGCAGAAGTTTTTAATAATAGAAATCCTTATTGTAATGTAAGTCACAGATACATTTTTGACGTCGTAGCTAAATTTAATGAAACGGGTTCAGTTGGAAACAAAAAAGGGCAAATCGGCGTGTTTTAAACGAATATGATCAAGTAGAGATTTTGGGAACATTCGTTGCAAACCCACCATTCCTCTCCGTACAGTAGCACGTCTAACTGGAATGTCACATGAAACTGTACGACGAGCATTACAATTACATAAATATCATCCGTACAAGATGCAAATTTTAAGGATTTCAAGGAGGACGATTTTGATAGGAGAATAGAGTTTTGCGAAATTATGTCCAACTTAATCAACACTCGTGAAATTGTGGTAAGCAACATTTGCTTCAGTGATGAATGTACCTTTTTCCTAAACGGCCATAAAAAAAAACAGAATTGTCGATACTGGAGTGACGACAATCCCCACATTTGCAGAGAGGGTCAACAGTGGCCACAAAGAATTAATGTTTGGGCCGGTATTCTCGGAAATGCTGTTATAGGACCGTTGTTTATTGAAGAAAACTTAACTGGAGACCCTTCCTACTTACACCTACTTGAGGATGTAATTGATCCTTTAATAACAACTGAACTGGAAAATCAAGTTGGTGGTAACATTTTGCAAGCAAACGAACTACACTTTCAGCAAGATGGAGCTCCGCCGAATTATTTTCGGCCAGTGCGGGAGTGGTTGAATAACAGATTCCCTAATCAATGGATTGGTAGAAGGGGACCGATAGAATGGCCTGCTGGGGTCATCAGACTTAACGCCGTTAGATTTTTTTATGGGGCACATAAAAAAACGGTTGTTTACAAAACTCAGCCTGATAATATCGAAGATTTAAAAAGAAGAATTACAGAGGCAAGTAGGGTTATTCCAGAAGAGGTATTTAAAAAATGTTCGGGAAGAATTTGAGAATAGACTTTATTTTTGTTTGGAGAACAATGGAGAACACTTTGAACCCCTTCTTAAACTAAACGTGTTAATAAAATAAATTTTAGGCGTGCTTTTGTAAAGACCATAATTGTAACGACTATGCAAATGTTTAATAAAAATAATTTTAAACCCCTTAAATAACATGTTTCAATGCAAATCATAGCTTTAACGTAATTAAAACACTTACAGGAATAATGTTTAATAATAAGTAATTTAACAATGTTTAAATAACCCTAACTTGGCAACGCAGCACTCAAATTTAAAAAATAAGGTGCCAAAATGTAGAGAATTTGAAAGTTCTTTCAAATGAGGTATCACTAAACCCCCCATTGCCATTTAAGTTTTTTGAGAGGGAGGTTCGGGAGGGGGGGGGGTTTGGGAAAGAGTGTATGATTTCTGCATAAAAATTTTTCCCCCCTCGATAATAAAATCGACGTGCCCTAGCGATTTTATAAAAACCTAACCCGTTTCGAGATAATAGGGGTGGGAAGTTTTCAAATTGACACCCTGTATAGTCTGACAAACTTAACTGTAGCAGCGAAAGGAATTTAAACTATTTCGAACGAATATATTATGTGGGGCTAAGTTTAACTACAAGAAAGCACTAGTACTTACTACTGTATACTCAAGTAGTAATTTTAATGTTAAAAATTTTTTTTTTCACAATAACAAAATAAAATATTGAAAAAAGCTGAGAATTAAATGTGGTTGTTATATACTTTAATTTTTATTTAATATCTATTTTGTTTTACTAAGAAAAATTATGTTTTTAGGTAATTATTTTCCAAAGACCTTATCGATTTTGCCTAAACTGGCAACATCAAACAAAAGGGTTGTCCCGTTGCGAAATAAACGAACCTGGTTGGTGGAGCTTGTCACATGTTTTGTTTTTTTGGGGTAAATTACTTGTGATTGGGAAATGTTTGTTTCTGGTTCCTCTCTTGGAATGTCGAATATTTAAACATTCAGTATCGGAGGTGAAGGTTATAATTTATTTCTAAGTGTTAAATTTGGTGTTGTGTAATTTTTCTTGTTTTGTTTTTCTTTCCTTGTTTTACATTTTTTAGTTCATATTTAATTTTTAAATAGTATTTTTAATAGTATTACTATTGTTTTTAAAAAGAACAAATTTACTTGCGGGAAATACATGGACAAACAAAATAAGTAATAGCAAATGTTTATGGGGAAATAAAAATCTTATAAAACAGTAATCATGTTTTTTCTATTGGGTTTAAACATTTAATATACGAAAAGAAAGCTTTATAATATGTGCGGGAATAAAATTGGCAATCATTGGTTTTCAACAACGAAAGGGGCTTTATTTCCATCCATTTTTTTCGTCAAAATATGAAAAAAATATTATTTTCATTAAGCTGTTTGCAAGTAACAAGAAAGCGGGCAAGTCTGATGATTAGGCAACCAGCTTGTCATAAATGAAGCTGAGAATACGCTTTTTTTTCAGAATAACACTGTTATACACAGAATAAAGCATACAGCTTTTCAAAAAATTAAATAAAAGCTACTTTTAAATATGCTTTTGTCCATTTCATTTTTGGTTTATTTTGTTTAGAGTTTTCGATGAAGGGAAACCGCAGGCAATTCTTTAAAATTGCCACTTAAACTAAACTTGATCTATCTCTTTATACCGGGGTTGCCGTCTCAACTGTATGAAAAATTAATAAAGAAAATAAGGAACGGTTGGAAAATAACCCGCAAATGTTAAGTCCCAAAAAAAAACCCCGGAGTCTTTCTCTTGTCGAAAAGAATAAAAATTTTTATTTTCAAGTCATAAGACATATGATAAATAGGTTTTATCTTAAATTGAAAGTTGTCCCCACAAGTAGAATATTGTTGCAAAAATTAGAAGATTTAAATTTTCATATTCTAGGAAAACACTTAGGACGTTACTAATATCAAACGGTTTTTTTTTGGGGTAAATTTCAAAATAAAAAAATTAATTGAGCGTCCTAATATATTAAATTGGAGGTACAAAATATACATGAAATACGAAAATATCCTAAGAAGGGCGAAATATTATTTATTTGGACGAGACAGGGGTAGATAATGATTTAACATTATAGTAATAGTAATTTTAAAGTAAGTTTTTTTTTTAAATTTTTTGTTTTTATAAAAAATTTCAGATAATCAAGGGAACTAAACGACGTTTCCCTTTTTTTAAAATTTTTTAAAAAAAATTAAAAATACCGCCTATCTAGAGGTAAACAAAAAAAAAAACCATTGATGATGACTTTTTTCTGCATTTTTAACTTTCCATGAAATATTTTGTGAAATTTTACTGATGGTCTTTAAATGCCTTTTTTTTTGGTAGACCATACATTTAAAATATATTTTAAATAAAACATAAATGTATACTGTACACATTTTTTCATTTAAACAAATTAAAAAATTTTCCCTGAACTTTTAAAAAATCCACCCCCGCTGTACTTTTTATAAATGAAGTACGCCATTTTGGGGTTTACAACTTCCCCCCCCTTACCGACCCCCTTCCCAAAATACGGTTCTCAGACCTTAGATGATATTTTTCTATTTATCAACATGACGAAAATTGTCAACTAAATTTATTTTATTTAAAAAAAAAAACAAAACTTACAACTTCCTTTTCTTGATATTCAATAAAAAAAAATGTAAATAATTTTGAAACCAAAATTTACAGAAAACCTCCATACAGATACTTAAATTTTAATCTAATCACCCAATAATGGTAAAAAAAAATTTTAAAAGTCTTTTTGATAGAATTAAAAAAATTTGTTTTGATCAAAACAAAGAAAATGAAATCGAATTTTTAAAAGATATTTTAGTTAAAAAATTATCCTCCTGATTTTATAGATAAATGCTTTCAAAATTTGAACAACCCAAAATTTAAAAACAAAATCAAAATAGACCTATTACAAATGTATTTTTACCATATATTCCGGGTTATAAAAAAATTCAAGAATAGGTAATAAATTTATTATTCGCACTATCTTTAAAACAAAAACCCAAAATCCCAATAACAAAAAAAAAACCATACAATATAAACAAAAACACAAAAAAAGTTTTTATAAGATCCCTTGTCAATGTAATAAATTTTATATAGGTGAAACTTCTAGACCATTAGCCAAACGCATAAAAAAGCATCGAACATATATAAGGAAAACCAAAATTAAAAAACAAAAAAATGTCAACACGCATTTGATAAAAACCGCATAATAAACTGGAATGCTTCTAGCATTTTAGCAAAGGGAAAAACGTAAAATAAAGGAAAATTTTTTTTATATATATAATATATTTTATATGTATATATATATATATATATATATATATATATATATATATATATATATATATATTATATATATATATATATATATATATATATATATATATTAATAATAATAATAATAATAATAATATTATTTGAAAGTATCCGTTTTTTTTTTGTATTCCTTGGGAATTTTGCAACGTTTCCAAGATGATTTTTTCTTTTCAAGGTTCGAAGATTGTCAATGTGTGATTGTCATTTTGCGAATTGATTTCAGTGGGGGGAAAAAATAAGATTTTAATATCTTACTGCAAGACAACGGTTTTGGTTTTAAAGAGCGGTTTCTCTTTGTTCACTGAACCTCATTCAATATTAGGGGTTCCCAACAAAATACGAGACGTTTGTCTCGCCCCTCTCCCCTTTATCTCGTCTCGGGGCATTTTGTCTGTTTCGGACAGACGAGACTCAAAAAATTTTAAATAATAATGATTTTTTGTTAAATTAATTTTAAATTTTAAGTTAATAAAATTTATCACGTTTTTATTCGTGTTTTCCCAAATCCCGCTGTGTTTTAAAATTAACCAGATTTTTTTTTATTTATGCGTGTTTTTTTAAAAATTTCCTTTCCCCCTGGGACTCGTAAAATTATGAGAAAACCTAGGGAAAAATTATCTGTTTTTAAGCACTCGTTTTCCCCCATAAAAACTTAAAATAAATTTTTTTGTCCCTTGTTTTTTTTAAAAATTTGTTTTTTTCAAAAAAAATTAAAACCGTTTTTTTTTATACCCTTTTGAAAAGTGGGTTTTTTTTGCCCCTCGAAAAAAAAAAATAACAAAAAAGTTGTTTTTTAAAGTTTTTTTATCAAAATAATTTTTTTAAAAAATTATGTACAATTAAAGCTTTTTTTTACTTTGGCCCTGCGTATTTCCAATTTCAAACATGTACCGAACTTATGTTTAAAAATTTTTTTTGAAGTTCTAACTGCTGTTTAAGTTTTAAAAAACTATTGTAAACCCCTGTTAAAAAAAAATTTCTGAAAACATTTTCCTTGTTTTGTAAGTGTTGATATTTGTTCCATTTTTTTAATTTTTTTTTTCTATTTTGTGACATTTTTGTCACTTTATTTCTATATTTTTTTTTTTTAAAAACAAATTATAATTTTTGGAAAATACACAATTTTAAAAAAGCTTAATCCCCCTTTTTTTTTTTAAAGGGTTTTAAAAAAAAAGCATTTTAAGGGTGTTCCATTTTAAAAAAAATTAATTACCTTCTTACTTCTTACAACTTCAAACAAAAGAATGAACAAAAAAATAAAAAAAAATTTTTAAAAAAAGGGAACCGCTTTATAGATCTTTAAATAGTAAAAAACAAGCAAAAATATTGCCGCACCCCGAAAAAAACGGCGGCCCCTTTTATCCTTCAGGGGTTTTTTGAATTTTTTTTTTAGTTGGGGATTTGCCGCTATTATGTTTTAAAAATTTTAATTTTAATAAAAACAATGCACCCTTCAAAAAAAAACCAGTTTGGATTTTAATTAGTTTGAGGTATAAATTACGGGGGGGAGTCAAATGGGAGGAGTAAGTAATTTAATGCCTTGAATATAAGATGTTTAGATAATGTGTTTGTAAGTATTAGGTATATGGTTAAATAGTATGTTAAATTTTAACGATATTTTAAATTGACAGGGCACCCAAAAATTAGGGCTCAAAAGAAATTTTTTTTAAAAATAAAAAGAATACCAAACCCACTCACATTTTTAAGTTTGAATTTATTTTTTTAAATTTTTAAAAATTTCAACCTCCCTTTTTTAAAAAAATTATATATAAAATATCCATTTAGGATAGTTTGGGTATACTTAATTATTATGGAAAAAGTTAAAAATTGGGAAAAAAATGGGAATAAACATTTCTAGAATTAAACATTGGTTAATAATGTAATGATAAAAAAGGGTGTTTTTTAAAAAAATATGTTTTTTTACTCCCCCTTGTGACTGTGCAGACAAATTATTTAAAAAAATATGTAACATTCCAAAAAAAAAAATCGATGGGTCCAAGCTTTTTATTAAATTCCGTCTAATTTTTATTAAATTTTAACCTATACATTACAAGGCATTATAGAAATTAATTTAATTGAAATAAACCAAAAAACGAAAAAAAACGAAAAAACAAACGGGGACCGTTTGTTTCGTCTGTCTCCCCTTGTTTTCCCTTTCCGTCTCCCCTGTCTCCGGCCAAAAATATTACAAAATTGAAGACCCCAAAAATCGTTTTAGGGGGGAAAAAGGGTGTCATATAAAAAGGCTTTATTTAAATGTCTTTAAACAGATTACGCTTTTTTATAATGCCCTTTGAAAAAAATTTTAAAAAAAAATTTAAAATTAAATTTTCCTTTTTTAAATTTTTTCCATTGTTAAACCTGTATTAAAGCCCTATATTTTTCCAATATATCGCCCCAAAGCTTTTAGATTTCGGTCCCTAAAAAAAAAGGCGAATATATCAAAGGGCTGGCTGACTATCGCAGTATTAAAATAATAAATATGATTACAAAATGGAATAAACATTTCAACAAAACACCCCGTGTTTAAATTATTTTAAACAAAAAGGGTTATTTTTAAATTAAGCAAAATAAGGTACAAATTAAAAAAAATAATTTAGTGTAGAATAATTATGTAATTTTTTTATTCTTTTAATATTTAATTTGTTTTGTAGCATATTACGGAAAATAATTTGCATATCTTAAAATATTTTTAAGCATTCCTGGGAAGTTTACCTCCTCTATCCCCCCCCCCCTACGCCATTGATCAACCCTTTTTTTTTTTATACCTAAAGTCCAAAATTTCTTAACTCTTTAAACGGCCCCCAACCCGAAGCGGCTAAATAAAAAAATAACACTGAAATGTTTTTAAGCCTATGATATCTTTTTTCCCTAAATAACGGAACCGGCCAAAATTTCATGCCCGTTGTCATAATTTTCGAAAAACCCAGGAAATCCCCTTTAAAAAGCAAATTGTTTTAAACATTTTTTTCGGGAAACAAAAAAGTGGAAAACACATTCCATTTTTAACTTGAAAAGGGGCAAAAAAGCTTCACGGTTTCGGGTTTGATGTTTTTTTATTTTATTATTTTGGCAGATTTTGAATTTAAATTTTAATTCTATACAGGGTTTTTTTTAAAATTATAAATTTTAATAATTGTAGTAATAGATATTAATATTTTATAAAGTTTATCTTTTTAGTGTATATAATTTTATTAAAATTTAGTGTTGTTAAGTGCTTTTAATTCTGTAAACTATGAATATTAACCAACCTTTAACTAGTTATCCGCCTATAAAAAAAAAACGTTAACAAAAAAACAAAATGGTTAAAAATGTTTACTATGGGTTCGGGAACGAAACCCGAACAACCCTTTGGATTTTCAGAGATATGTGCAACTTTAACAAAAAATTTAAATTTGCGTTCGGTATTCAGATTTTAAAAGGGAAAAAAATCAATATTAGTAATTATGGGGTACTGGAAAAAAGCGATTTTTTTGCTATTTTTTTGCACACTTTTTACTTTTCGATTGTTAAACTGAATCAAGGGTTTTTTGGCTGCCTCTTATTTTTAAAAAATTTAAATTTAATTTTTTTAAATTTCCCTTTTACGACATATTCCTTTAAATTCTGTCATTTGCACGAAAACATATTTAAAAAAATCATACTATATTAATTTTCAATAAAAAATAGGTAAAACGTTTACGTCCCAATTCAACTCGAAATTTAAATGTTGACCTGTTACCAGGTTGTAATAGTTTTCTTTATGACATTTTTATAAGGTATGCGAACCTTGTTCGCTCGACCCACAATGTTTGATCAAAAATATTCTCGATATGGAAATCCTAAATATGGAACACGAAAGACCCGAAATAAGTTATTGGATTCTACAAGCTGATGATCTCAGAGCTTTCGTGTTTCTTATTATAAAGTGGATATTTTTGATGAAGCAATGCGTGTGAATATCGTTTTTAATATTGAGATTGCAAGATCGGTGGTGAATTGGCAAGTCGGTGTAACTTGGATTGTCTATCGTTCTGTTTTACATCTTTTTTAATTTATGTTAAGACTAAAATTTTATTATTTTTTTCATGTAGCAAAATAAAATCAGAGAAGGTAAAATTAAAGTAAAAAAGGTTTTTTTTTGGAAAACGTTGAAAAATTGCCAAAAAAACTCAAATTTTGTTCTATGACCTCAAAATAGGAGGTGTGCAAAATTAAGCAAAAAAATTACATTTTTCATTAATCCGAATAATACCACAATAATATAGGCTTGTTACTAATTTAAAGGGTTGATGAAAATGTGAGAAAATAACTTTTGCTTGTAAAAAATATTTTCATGTTTTGACGAAATTTTATCATTTATTTTCTAAAATGCATACGCCACTGGAATTGATTCCCCTGACCCCACACAACCCGGGGCACTCTAAAAGCGAGCGATGCGTCATTGACAGAAATTTTGGACTTGAAGTATAGTGGTTTTTATGGAATTAATAAATAACCCTATACAAATGACATCAGGCACTTAAGAAAATTAGCCAGTTGGTATAGCCAATTTTCCAAAAGAAAAAACTTGGAAAAAAAGATTTTTTTTTCCAATTCTTTAAATTTAATTTTAAAAAAAATCAGTTACCTAAAATATTTTAAAGTGAAAATTTAATTTGTTTTAAACCCCAGTCAGGCGTGAAAACAAAAAAAAAGAAATTAATAAAAACGCGTTAAGCAGAGACATGGCAATCTTTTCAAAGTTTTAGTTTTTGAGGAGGGTTTTCGATGGTTTTTTAGCCGACAAGGATCCAGTTTTAAAAATTTTTATTTTTCTTTTAATATACAGGGTACCAAGCGAAAAGCTTGATCCTATTTTGACCTTTCCCTTATATTTTAAAAAGCTTTGGACAACGTAACTTTTGATTTTAGGGAAAATTTTCATCTATGTGCAAACAAGGGTTGTCCAAAAAGAAGTTATTTTGTAAATTTAAATGGGAACCCCTTTTTTTTTTTTTTTTGACTTCAAAAACTTTAAACTTTTGTTAAAAAATTTAACCCACTTCAATTTGTAAACTATTTAAATTTAATAAAAATTCAGAAAAGTGATATTAGGAAATATACGTAAAAATATAATCATGGGGCCCCCCTAGTAACAAGAATTTAAAATTAAAAAATTTAAAAAAATTAAAACAAAAAAAACCCGTTTTTTCGCCCAAAAAAGGTAAAGAAATTAATTTTTATTAAGTTTTGGTTTGGTTTAAAAATTTTTTGAAAGTTTAAATTGTCCCAAAACCTCCCTTTAACAAAAAATTTATAATTTTTTTTCTTTAAATTTTCAAGATGTAAAGGAAAAAATTATTTTTACGTTTTTACCTAATCCGCCCCCCAAATTAAAAAAAAATTTAACCGTATAAAATTTTTTTTAAATACAGTAGTAACTTTAAAAACTTTAATTTTCCGGGAGAAACTCGGCGATTTATTAATTGGGCCTTTCCGATCCATTATTGGGGAAACTTAAAAATTAAATAAGCCATAAACTTTTTTTTGGGCCCTCTTTTAAATAATATCATTTTCTTAAAAAGTTTTTCCCTTTTTTTCGGGGTTAATTGGGCTTTTATTTCCCCTTTTTTTGTCCAAGTACTCTTGGGCCCGGGGGAATTTCCCAAAATAAGTGTTGAAAAAAAATTAAATTTGATTTAGGGGAAAATTTTTTCCGGCCCCTAATTTAAATTTTCAAAATTTTTTTAAAACCCCGAAAAGAATGTTTGGTTTAAAAAAAACCCAAATTATCCGGGGGCAATTTTTTTTTTTTCTTATTTTTCAAGGAAACCGTAATAGAAAAACGTCAAATTTGACACCACAGTAGGCGTTGAACGGTAGAAACTTCATCTGAAATTGTCATTAAAAATTGTGAGAATTGCACCTTTACCTTTAATATTGTAAATAATAAGAAAAATAACTAGATCTTATATAGATTTAGGTAATAATTATATAAAGATCTAAATGTATATACATATTACAATAATTATTACAATAAAATGAATTGGTATAGTAGCCACGGTTTTATTTAATCTGTTTTTATTAACTACTTCACCTTTGCATGTTCCGTTGAATGTTTAATGTGGTAAATGAAATTACCAACTTTAGTTATACAGAATAATAAAAGTTTATGTTCGGAAAGTCCCTACATCGTTCTAACAGAGTTTTCTTCCACTAAAAGTGGTAGAAATGTACTTTTTTATAAATATATTATATTCTACGTCATATAGCTATGTATATTACGACAAATCAAGTGATAAATAAAGCAAATTACAAATTTCAGTTATAGAAAGTTAAAAAAGTTTATGATTACAAACTCTAATTTTCTAAATTTTTATTATATAAAGATAGTAAAATGATATTTAGAAAAACGCATTATCTATAGGTAAATTACATTGATGTCCAAATTATCCTTTAAAAAAATACAAAACTACCAAATTTAGTTAAAAAAAACATTTTAAAAAATTTGGGTTTGTCGATATCCTTCTTTTATTTTTTTTTAAATTTTTTGTACTACTAAAGGTGGTAGAAATCTTTTTTTTCTGATTTAAACTGATTATATTTTTATAGCTTTCACATAACACAGGAGTATTATGTTTAGATATGATAGGAGGCCATGCTTGCCCCGCTGTCAAGAAAAATAAACAAATGATTTTTTGACGTTTGTTTAAAAGTTATTGTGTTTAATAAATTGATTGTAATAATTATCTGATAATGGACAATTTTAAAAAGTATAAAATATGTAATTTTTTAATATACTTAACTGAGCTACATGAGAACTGCGACCAACATCTTTCGAAAAATGGTTTGTTCAACAGCATTCAGAAGAGTCTACTACAAATTTCGACCAAATATTACAATATTCCCAAAAAAAGAATGAATAAAATCATTTCAAAATATTACATATTATATGTTATCAAACACAGACATTAAATACCGAGTAGTAATTCGCCTGGTTTTTCACCCCTAAAAAAGGAAGGGGGTATTGGAAAATTCCAAAAACATTAATATTGTTCACAGAAATTTAAATATAACGTAAATAAAATATGTAAATAACTAATTAAAAGGGGACTAAATATTTTTTTATTGTTTTCTTTTGATAAATACCTACTACTGAAAAAAACACAAATAAAAATCTGTACGCAAAATGATGCTTGCACGTTTTAAAATGTGAACTGTCAAATTTGAGGTTATATTAATAATCATTAATTTTTCCAATTATTTTTTAAAATCTTCGGTTGTAGAAAAAATCTTTGTGTAATTCGAGCGCAAAGGACATTTGCCTCCCCGCGGATAGCGACAATGTATTACTTTGCGCTCTTAATACACAAATAGCTATTGTTCGCTTAGTTTTTATCAATATTGACGTTAATATGTACATTTGTATAATTTCTTGAAGCTGTACAATGCTTTGAACAAACGTTGTTGATGCTTTTGTGGGCTCTTGGGAAAAACAAGAGGGCACTACAACTTCAGACGAGGTCCTTAAAAAATCTGGTCGGAGTTTTCTTTTGAGGAAGTAAATTTTTGACGCATCCTTCCTCAACCGTAGTGCTTTTCCACCCACCATGTCTTTTTAGTTGATCTATGTTCGACCCAAAATCTGCTAACAAGGAAGCCGATGTCCTGCGAAAGCAGTGGCCAGTATACATGGTGGGATCTGGTAACTTTGAAAATTTGGCGATTTTGGTGGAAAGGTGACCCAAACTGTGTACCAAAAACATTAGGTACTAATTTACCTTATGTTCCAGATATTCCTCATTAGGTACTGTTACTAAGAATTATTTTACTTGATCCAAATCCAGAACCTTTGATTCGGTCTATAGCCATCATTTTGCCTCTTTAAAAATGCAATTATTTTGCTGTGTTGGCCAATGTTAACGTTAGTTTCTTTGATTTTTCTTGCTTTTAGCATTGAACACTGGCTCCACAGTGAGGAAGCTTTTGACTTGGTCGATTTCTACAAGAAGTAGGCCAGAAGCACTTCCGTAATGTTTTTAACATTGCGATTTGCGCACCAGTTTTTATGTTCAAAAAACTGCTTTTTATTAATTTTCTTTGGTTTAGTTGGCAACAACCGATTTATTGCCTTTTTGGCTGCTTTTTCTATCCCTATATCCATTACCACCAATGCTCAATTTTTGACAATTTCAGTTTGATAGTGTCAGATTTTGTTTAGTGTCGTAAGCACACAGAAATTGTTTCTGATGGTGTATAGATGTCAACAATATAATAACTAATAACCTTACACCTGACAGATTTGCTTATATCAATATATTAGAGTACCGTTAAATAGTTTTTTATAGATTTATTTTTTTTAATTTTATTAGCTAGAGTGCATAAAATAGTATATAAACCTCGACACTTTTAATCCCTTAGCAAACCTTTCGACGCGGGATAAAAATTAGCACTTTAGTCCCCAAGGGCGTAGCCAGGATTGTAGATAAGGGTGGGCAGACGAAGAAAATCCTAGTTTATATTGTTTGTTTTGGTCCTTGTTTTTACCATATGAGTGTCACATGAGCTGAGGAGGTAGTAATTAAAAAAATATATAAAAATCAGAAGTCCCGTGTCGTTTAGCTCCATTCGATTGGATAAATATTACGGATACAAAGAACACATTTAGTTTAGTAGATTTCAATCAGAAAAAAAACCGAAAAAATGCATTTTTGCAGAGAAAAATGAAATTAAAAGTCGAAAAAACACTATGTTTTTAGGTACAGTAAAAGGCCACATTATTTTTGGGTATAAAAAAAAAATTAAGATATCAGACTATTTTTTTCATTTTGTTCGACGGAGCATTTATGATAAAGAAAATTTACAATTTAACGAGGAAAACCTAACGCCAACTAACCAAAACTAGAGAATAGTTTGGAAGTTGTTTTTTATTAGTTCTGGTTAGTTTTTTCTATAAAAAATTCATTTCTGGTAAATGAAAAAAGAGAACCTTTAATAATAACAAATTGTAAAAAAACACCTGGCACATTGCTTATTTAAGGAGGGAATCGTAAACAAAACGACATCGTATCATCTCTTTTTGTAGGTATTCTTTCTCACTTTTTTCATGTTCGTCATATGACTTTAGTGTATTTTATATGGGAAATATAGAAATTATTTTATTTTGTAATAATGTGCGTGAAAAATTAATTTTTTCAGACTCTATGTGTCTTATTATTGTGTAACAAATAAGTGAAAAAAATCAACATTTTGCTGTTTAAAAATGGAGCTAAAGTTCACCGAAGCCAAAAATCAGAAATAGATCAAATCACGTATGGTTGGATTTCACAAGCCAGCTTTTAAGCCTGTTAGTTTCTTAGGTCTTATAAGAACCGTCGCAAGTTATAAAGTTATAAATCTCGACAGAATTACAGTTTACCAGCGAACGACCGCTCTTCTAAGGGGGGGCAGCTGCCCCTCCCTGCCCGTACCTCGCTACGCCCATGTTAGTCCCTAGCTTTAAAATGTACTATTTTTTTTAATAAACGTTTTTTTTTAATTTACAAAAATTGAAACTCTACTTTCATAAAGTAATCCTATTAGGGAGGTTAAAAAAATTGTTAATTAACAATAGCCCTACTTGTTGAAAAATGAACTTTAAAACTTGTTTTTAACGAATTTATTTATTCATGTGTATGGAAAACATTACATTTTTTAAGTTTTTTTTTTAATTATTATGCAAAAAATATAGTTTTTGTGACGTACCAAGGAAGTTTAAAGGTGTATGGAAGGCCAATGCTATAGAACAAAATTGTCCCGGCGTGCAGGGCAGCGGGAATAGTTCCCCTATTCCGGCCACGAGGATTTTGCGCAATGAATCGTAAAGCAGGTCCAAACTTCCATAATTCTTTGTTACCATATATAAAGTTGACATCATCAAATGTCAAATTCAGACTAACTATACTTAACGAAACTATTATATAATATTTAAAATTATTGTGTAATATTAGATTTTATATCATCTGATTTAACATGGAAAGAACTCGGGGCGCCACGTCACAACCTTATATTTAAATGGTTGATAGTTTTGGGAGTTTTGTATTTTAACCAAAAATCTTGATAAAATAATTGACAACACGATCATTTAATAGTATATTACATACCGAGAGTGGTAAGAAGCCCATTACACACGATTTCGAAAATTACGGTACGAGCTGTGAGTCTGTAATTGAAAAGTGTGTAATGGCTTACCCTCAGTTTGTACTATACTTTTTCTACGACTTTATGTTTAGTTTTTTTATAAATAAAGCAGAAGATTATGTAAACTTTAAGTAACAATACAAATAATAATACAAACATTTGCGTTGTCAAGGCGATGCTATTTGTTTCATAAACTTTACGCAAAATCTATTGAAAGTTTTCAAGATTTTGGGGATCGCGGCTAATGCGATTGTGGAACTGTTACGTAATATATATATATATATATATATATATATATATATATATATATATATATATATATATATATATATATATATATATATATATATATTATATATATATATATATAATATAATACAAAATTGTTCTTAACAGTGCTGCATAGTGTTTGTAATTAGGTTCTTACTAATATAGGAGTAGAAAAAATAAATTTTAAACATCGTATGGTAGTTACATGTACTTATCATGAATTTTGTTATAAAAGACGGGCAAGATGGTTTAAATGAGTTTAATCTACTCGTAATTATCATAGTTAAGGATCGATATCTAAAAAATAAAACGTTGACGAAAAACACTTACTTTAGATTTGTAATCAGCGCCTCTGTATGCAAAAAATCATCAAAATCGGCAAGGGTCAAGAAAAGTAAAAACTTACCATAATTTAAACTTGTTATTTGTGCAATGTATTTTATAAATTTATAATTTGTATAAAAGTACAATAAAATAGTGTTACCTTTTGCAAATAACATAAACATATTTTAAAAGGAGTATAGAATTTTTTACATAAGATTTTTTTTTATATCGTCAGACAGTCCACTAAGGCTAAAGCTTCAATACTAACGTACCGTTAAGTGTAGTAAAGATGCATTATCTACACCAGACATAAATATTTGGAGAAGGGAAAACTTCTGCGGCTAGCAGATTCCAGTCTAAACACTCTGGGGATCATGGAACAAACAAAGTGGGAAGTTCGGGCCTTTTAAGTTGAACTGTAAAAGGATGGATAAAAGTGACTTGCTCTGTTGGAAGCTGTCAGAGGAATTATACTTGTCAACTCCTTGGAGCAAAGGACGTGAAAATTCCTACAAAAATGCAATATATCCCCTCCAGCATAACGGTGGGAAAGAAAAGGAAGCTTTTCTGTAAGCGTGAGCTCATAAACAGATCTTTTTTAAATGGAACCAAGAATGATAAGAGTTGTAGGAAATAGCATTGTCGAGAGAGTATACAGATTAGATGAATAGAAGTACCTACTGGCTTGAAAGAGGAATCCAAGCTTTTTTAAAGTAGCTGAGGCTATGGATGTAATGAGTTTGTGTCAGATAAGGTTGTTCTCAAAAGTAACGCCAAAATGATTAAATAACTTCTTTTCGCGACACCGAACATGACTGTATCTTGGAGCATTAAACTGGACAAGATTTTTGAAGTCCCAATTCAAGATTAGTTTATGGTTTTGTGAATGTAATTTTGAATTGTCTTCCTAATTAGGGGTAATTCGGGTATCTTACCCTTGCAAGACAAAACCATACAACTTTCAGGCATTTTGTTATGATATTGTAAGTAACAAACAATAAACCCAAAATTCTAGTTACAATTAAATAAACCAATAATTACTAAAATAAGAAGGTTTTTATCAATCCAAAAAACTCTGCAAACAAAAAATAAAATCACACAAGGCAAAACAATAGAAATTAAAACGGCGCAAACGACAACAAAACATTTAATTCACAACGGCACGAAAACGGGACTCCGGCTCTGTCAAAAGGTAATGTGTTGCCTACCTACAAACTGTGTGAAGGTAGGCATCATATTACAATATTTTGGGGAATTTTGTTACTGCGCAGAATCGTCGTGGCCGCTCATGACAGTTATTTTCATAGTAGGCTGGACATTTTTTGATCGAATGGGCCATAGCATTGGGCTTCCATAAACCTTCAAACTTCTTTGTGACGTACTCGCTTTGGGGGCGACTCCCGCATGTCGTAGCGGTCGCGTGAAACCCTATTTTTAGTGTCCAATAAAAATTATAAATAATGGAGATAGAACTCCGAATGTAGGGACTTTTTTATTAAAAATTTCTTAATTATTAACAATTTTCGTGATATTAACAAAAAACGAGAAGACTTTTTTTAAATTAATTTGTTAATTACTTTTGCAATTTTTTGCGTGCTGAAAAATCCTTCAAATACATTTTTCTAGACATCATTCCGAATTCAATCGCTCATATTTTTAGAAGCTTTATCTCGAATTAACACGGTTTTGAACTTGTCGAATAGACTATTATCCACAACTAACATCTACCTCGTATTATACAGAGGCAAAGGGGGATCTCTTTAAACAAGACAATGCTAACGTGCAATATTTAAAACAAAAAAAAAATGTTTAAAGATATTACTCGCATCTTAATTGTTCATTACAACAATATTTCATGTGAATCTTGAGTTATTTTAACTAATTTTATACAAATTTAAGCAACAGTTTAGTGCGGTATCCATTACAAAATCCTCAAGGTTCGCAATTCGGAATAAAAGAGTATAAATTACTGAAAAACAATGGGCGTTTGACATAAGTTGATGTAGCGAAACATCTACCTATGCAATTTTGTATAAACGCCGCAATTTATGCATTAAATTTTGCAAAAATCGTAATTTCAACCTAAAAATGATAAAATAATTAGTACGTATTTAAAGATTTAATTAGATTTGTAATAAGCGCGTTGAAAAAAAAAACAGTTTTTTATCGTTCAAACGGAATCTTTAAAAATACCTGGTTTCTCGTAATTTTGAGAGAGCACATAGATTTTTGCGGAAAAACTCGACTTTTGCCTACGTTTTTTAAATAATTATACTGGTGCCTTGTACAGGGTGTCCGGTTATAAATGTAACTACCCAATAACTTTTTTATTTCACGTTTAAAAAAAACAAGTTTAGTATAAAAGTTTAGTGGTTCAAAGCAAATTTTGTAAAAAACTTCTTTTTACCTATACAGGGTGTTTCAGAAAGTGTGGACGTAGTCCCAATCTCTTATTTTGAATAAGTCCCAATTCTAAACATATTTTATGTAGCATACGCTATGTCTGACTTTAATGGTTACATAGCAAAATAGAAAAAACTAAAAACTATAAGCATTATCATTATCACTATCATGCTATATTGCTAGGTTTATTCATTTCATCAATTAGCCATAAAGTTTGACATATCCGTCAAATGATTTTCTTTTACACTGACATTAGTTTTAATCATTTAATATTATTTAACTATGGATTATTCTGAACAAGACATTAATACATTTTATGTTAAAAATAATTAAAATTAAAAAA
>JAHBCN010013930.1:0-23528 GCA_019359885.1 Listronotus oregonensis
TTTAAATTAGTCAACATTTGCCGTACAAAGTTTGTACAAATACTTTATAAACTTTCTGCTTATACAAGGTGGTCGATAGTGCGACAAAGCTCGATATCTCCGAAACCGTTCATAATGATGAGAAAAACTGAATATACAAAAATTATAAAAAAAAAGGAGCATAAAATGTAAAATTATTTTCTATATAAAAATTTTTTTAATTTTTATGCTTTCAAAAATTTATGGTAAATTCAAAAATTTTTTTTAAATATCATTTTCGGTTTTGACAAAAATGACGTCATCATTATTCTTTTGGCATTGTTTTGACTTTTCCGTCTAAAGCGGAAGTGAAATTTAAAATACATTTATATAAAAAGTATTCCTATATGATATAACAAATATATTTTTTATTACCCTGTAAGTGGCATCACTAGATAGCTAATTAAAAAGAAACATTAGAAATAGGTAAATAATTTTCAGCTTCCATAACTTTTGTACTCCCAGTTTTTCTCTGTCGTCAACGGTTTTGGAAATATCGAGCTTTGTCGGACCATTGAGTCACAATCTTATTATTTTTAAAATATGTTATTAATTTTACTGGTTATCGTTGTTAGAGAATTATTATTTAAAACAACAAAGTGATCGATTTAATTTTTAATTTTATTAAAAAAACCATAAAATAATCGCCTTTTAGGCAGTTCTCGACACATTTTTTGTCATGTCTGTTTAAAATACCTCTGTTTATTGAATATGAAAATTGAATATTATAATAAAAAAAGTGACAAAAGTGCAAGAGTCTTGCAGGTCGGTCTTGGTCTTGCGTAGTCTCGCACTCCTCGGTCTTGGTCTTGGTCTTGCAAGCGAGAAGGCGGTCTTGGTCTTGGCCTCGGTCTTGGTCTTGCTGCAAGACCAAGACCCGTGAGACCAAGACCAGTCTCGCTCATCACTAACGTACACTGTATCATATTTTTTTTCTCTCTAATAACCGTCTAGATTTTCCACCGGAGACAGCGCAGCCTTCTGTGCTTTTTGTGCCTAATCTCCTCCTCCCACTAGTCTTGTTCTTTCTACAAGTCTGTATAACCTCGAGAATGGTTAGTTGATATATTCCTGTGGGCTCATTTTCGGTAGCCCAAATAATGTCTGTCTTCTGTGATTCAATGCGTCACATTCGCAGGATATGGTAAGCTGTTTCTTCTCCCTCAGCGCACATTCTGCAACTTGGTTCCTCATTGTATGAGCCTATCTTGTGTAGGTGTGCTCTTAGGTTATCATGCCCTGTTAGCAACCCTACTGTTATACGAAGTCTTTTTCTACTTTGTTTAAGTAGTTCTTTCTTCGTTCTCTTGGATGGGCCATTTTTGAAGCTTTTTCCATACCTTATTTTACTGATGATGGACCAGTGTTTCGCGTGTTTGTTTCGGATCCATTCCCCAGTTTGCCTTTATGTTGTGGTTTTGATCACTCCAAGGGCAGTTTCTGGTCCAAAGTATGGTGCGGATGATCCCTGTGTTGCTAGCTCATCCGCTTTTTGTTGTCTTCTATTCCCGAATGTCCCGGTGCTCACAGGAGAGTTACCCTGGTGCATTCTCTCAGGATTTCCAGTGGCTTTAACGTTACCTTGGGGTTTGCTATTGTCCCTAGTTCTGATACTTACATATATCTGTATCTCTTCTAAGGATTTTTAAGAAATTATTAAATCTTTCTAGCAATTTTAGAAAATTCTATAAGAATTATTTCTTTTGTTCCTTCTTCTTATTTTATAAAATATTTAATTAAGAAAAACATACTTAATTAAAGAAGAATGATTTTGTATTTTTTTTAAAGAAAGACATTTAAATAAGTTCTTTTGCATCGATATTACTTACTTTAATAAATGTCAATCATTAACAGGTTTCCGTAGAAATAACGGTTTGCAAAACAATCCCCTAAAGGCCAAAGGGTAATTATTTCCGACGACCTTATAAAATTTAATTTATTTTAATAAAAAGCTCTAAGGAAAAGCAGTGGCGTATCGTAAGTTGTCTGATTAAGAAACACACCACTGGATAATTTTCCCTATAAATAAAATCCATGTCGTTTTAAAAAGTACAGTATTCTTGTAAAAAATCCTTCCCACCCTCTACATTAAGTAACCCTTACATTGGCGTCCACATTATCATGTCACGTAAAAAATCGAAAGAACATCAAGAACATATTTTGACTATTCATATAAATCCACCTAGTACCAACTGTTTATTGACTGTTAGATGACAAGTCTAAAGCAGCTTTATGGTTTTATAGAAACCGACAATCATCTGTTTGCGTAAGTCATGCTGTAAATATGAAAAAAAATTTTTCTCCTATATTAGTAAGAACCTTTAAATTAAAGTCTATTTATCAAAATCTTATCAAACACTATTTACTTAATCCAAACTGTCAAATACAGTTCGTAGAAATAATTTACGTAACAGTTCCCTAAACCAAAAATTATTTCCCCGAGCCCCCAAAATCTTAAAAACTTTCTAGATTTTACGTAAAGCTGGCTATGAAACAAATAGCATCGCCTTGACAAGCAAATGTTTGTATTATTATTTGTATTGTTACCCTTTCAGTTTACATAATCTCGCTCACGTAAAAACTCAAAGTACCTAGAATATATAAATCACTGAAGTTTATTGACGTTGTACAGTCTGGCAGCTGTTTTACCGACAATCTCGCGTATGTAATGTTAATTGAAAAACTTTAAAACATACAAAGATCATAAATGGAATAGCTGTGCAGATATAAAAGTTGTTGCAGAATGGTTATTTCAATTCCAAAGGCTTGATTATCCCATTTTTAAAATATTTCTTAATCGTCAAGTACTTTTTTTTCAATCCAGGTATAATATTTACCCGGGAGTTTCATCGGAAAGCCATAAATCTACCGCTAAATCTAAACGCGCAACCGGAAATAAAATAAATGGCTCCAAAGAAGTAGTGCTTTTCAAATTAAATGTTGGAAATGAAGGAAAATATATTTGTTTGCTTTTTGAAGATCCACGTGTCTTTAAAATCGTCGTAGAAGCCAATATTTCGTATCGGTTAGGTTAATATACAGGGTGTCCGAAAAGTCCTGGTACGGGCTAATATCTCCGAAGATATAATACCGTGCATATTGTCGGCATATTGCCCTTTTTTATTATAAGAGATACAAGTTAGGTTAAATTAGCAAAGTTGTGTACATTTTTACGCTGATTATAATAGCGATAATAAAAAAACAAATGAACATTGATTTACGAGTTATTCACAAAAATATACTTTTTTTAAATGCAACACCCTGTATTTGTTACGTTAATTCGAAAGAGCATGTAATTTTCTATACAATTAGTTATTTATATTTTTTTTCCTAAAATGAGAAATAGCGGAGTTATTTCAATTTAAATGTATTTTTCCATAACTGGACGCAGGCAGCCATGGAATTCTTAAAATCGCATTTTTTGTACAAATTATCGTAGTATGCTATGACAAAAATAAAAAAAACAAAAGATAACATGTGTATCTGTCAACAGTTCAAAAGTTATTTATGCTACTCCTGTTTAAAATGTTGTCATTTGGAAAAGTTTGATATGACAGAATGCTACATAATTTGCCAAAAAAAAATGACATCAGGCTCTAGAGTGAAACTATTTCCAGAAAGAAAAATGCAAACAAAAGATATTGTTTACTTTTTTGTAGAAAGTTTTAAGCAAACAAAAGTGTTTCTTAAGCGTAGAAATTAGAAAACCTTTGTAATAAATCAAGAAACAGAAAATAATGTTTTCTCATATTTTAAAGTTTATTGTAAAAAATTCCACAAGAGACTGTAGGTCAGATCTTGATCTATGCTAAGGAACCATTAATAAAATTGAAAAAAAAACATAATAATGTACACCGCAAATACAGACCCACACAAACTTTGTTGCCAGGTGATTACAAAAGGCGTATTAATTTTTGCCAATGGTTTGTAAATGCTGCTATAGAAAATCCAAACTTTTTACGATTAATTCTTTGAAGCAATGATACTAATTTTAGTAATAGAGGCATGTTTAATCGAAAGAACCAACATTATTGGAGCATTGCAATCTCCTGCGTCATCATCCTTTTAATCCACAAAGATGTTTTTGCTTAAACGTGTGGTGCTGCCTCATTCGATCAAAAATTGTTGGACCTGTGTTTTATAAAGGATTTTTAACAGGCAAACAATATCTGAATTTACTAAGAAATGTGTTGGAGGATTTTTTGGATGATGCCAATATGGCTATTATTAGCATAATGTATTTTATTAATGTTACTTAGTCATGTATTATGCATTATAAAAAAAAAACTGAAACTACGATGTTTATTATTTACAAAAGTAATAAAAAGGTTTGAAAAATTATATTCTTTATGGCGGACTTTATTTAAATTTGGTTTCTGACATGGCGTACTACGATATAATTTGTACAAAGAATGCGATTTTAAGAATTCCATGGCTGCCTGCGTCCAGTTACGGAAAATGCATTTAAATTGAAATAACTCTGCTATTTATCATCTTAGAAAAAAAATGTTTATAACTAATTGTATAGAAAATTATATTCTCTATCGAATTAACGTAACAAATATAGGGTGTTGCATTTAAAAAAAGTATATTTTTGTGAATAACCCGTAAATCTGATGTTCATTTGTTTTTCTATTATCGTCATTGTAATCAACGTAAAAATGTACACAACTTTGCTAATTTAACCTAACTTGTATCTCTTATATTAAAAAAGTAAGCAATAGTGCCGACTTAATTATGAACACGGTGTATAGAGAAAGCAAATTTTGGTAAATGCATACGTATAAAAAATCTTCTTCTTTACGCATTTACAAGTTTTTCACCCTTGCAGGGTGGCACCAGGGGTGCACCCAAAAATCTTCAATAGAATCCTATGTCGGTATGTAGCTCATTTTAAAGGCCTTTAAGAAACAAACATTGCTGCACAAACTAGAGGTCTCTACGATCACGCGTTCCCGATTAATAAGGAATTATTAATAAATACCAGTCTAGAGGAACAGCTTTAATTTTAATTTTATGAGATGTTAAAAAATTCTATTTTGAAATTCTGCTCTTATGTTTGTCAGAATTTGTGGTATTATAGTGGCGCACACACCCGTGATTCGTTGTCGTAGTTTTCTGGTTTTGTTGCAAATACCCTCTCCTTTACATAACCCCAAAGAAGAAGTCAAGGGTAGCGAGGTCCGGGGATCTTGGTGGCCATTCAATAGGCCCTCTACGCCCAATCCAGCGACCAGGTAATTCCTCATCTATGTATTGTCTTACAGTTAAATGGAAGTGTGGAGGTGCCCCATCCTGCTGACAAATGAGATTGTAGTTCAAAGCATCATTCTCAATAGTAGCTACAATTGCAGGTGTAATAGCTTCTTCTAAAAGTTGCAAGTATAAGTGTCCAGTAACATTTCCTTCAATAAAAAAAGGACCAATTATCGTATTACCGAAAACTCCGGCCAATACGTTTAATTTCTCAAGATTTTGTGTATGGCCTTTTAATTCATTGATGATTTTGATCACTCCAGTATCGACAATTGTGTCGATTAACTAAACCATTTAAAAAAAGCTGGCTTCGTCAATGAAACATATTCGATAGAGGTAGTTTGGTTGTGTGGCAATTAAATGTTCCATAGTTTCACAACTGCAGCCTTCGATCTGGGTTCTTGTACAAGATAAACTTTAAAGGGATAAAATGTATGCTTTTGTAAAATTTCATGTATCAGTAGATTCAATTGCTAATAAAATAAACTAAGTTTTAAATGTTTCAATCTACAAATAAAAAAAATCCCTCAGTTAAAAATTTAAAAAACAATTAGCAACAGCGCTAACCAGAAGCCTTGTGCGTGAAGTAAAGTCAGTTGTACATTGTGCTCATCGGCCGCGACATTTTTGTCCGTTTTTAAATTGAGAAAATATGTCGATATGTTATAAATTTACGACAACCGTAGTGCAGGTGTACCAAAGAGTTTTGAAAACGGAATGTGTGCAACCGAGAAATCTAAATAGAGGACTTGTGAGATACATAACTGTGGAACAAGAGAACATAATTTTCTCATACACACAGCTCACAGGACCTGACGGGAAAATCTACGACGACATTTTGAGGAACTTATTTAAAGTAAAATTTGGCTATTTTTTTTAATTAAAGACTTTCTATTCTTCATGCAAAATAAAAAAGTGCTGTTTTAAAACAGAATTATTTTGAAAATAAAGGAAAGGTCCGAAATTTGTTAAGGAACTATTCCATTTAAATTAAAATATTTAACAAAAATGTGTCATATAAAAATAAATTGAAGAAAAGTAGTTTAATTGGTCTGCAGTTTGCAAATTTCAGAAACGTCTTATCCTGATTGGACAAGAAAGTTTGGGGACATTGAACACAATTCCCGGAGGATATTGAAGTTAACATAATTGACCCCACGCTTAACTCATAGTTGAATAACACGTGGCATTTTAATTAAGAAAGTTAATATAGTCTATTATTGCTGCAGCTTTGTTTTCCAATGCAGTTTCCCGATCAAAACTTTGAAATTAACCTCAAAACAAATGACATATCAATCTTGAAAGTGTTTTCTTTTTAATTATCTCTAAGCATGAAAATTTAAAGGTATACTGGTGTCGATGGGGGCAAATTGGTTAAATTTTCAAGTAGGTGACGTTTCCGGTTATACCGGAAGTAGGTGTCAATTTGCTTATTTAAAATGAAATACTCTATGCATTATTTTATTTTTAAATTCTACAAAATGACGTTTATAGGTCCCAAAACAATTAACAATTTTTATTATAAGAAAGACTTTAACATTAAATTTAAGTTGAATCTTAGTCTAGTAAATGAAGGGACAAAGATGTAAATAAATCTTTAAATAGCTAAAATATGAATTGAATTTTTCGAAAATCGATAGTTTCGAGATAACGGGACCCAAAAGTCCCCTTTTATCTGCCGCTTTACCGCTAGAATGCCGCTTCATGGATTCACTTATAAGCGGGCGGACGAATTGTTCCATTACTCGGGCAATAATGTACATTTTTTAATCATTCAAAGTTCATCGGAATAAAAAAAACCCGTACCTATGGTTGCATATAAGTTTGGGTCCAGTCTGATTTTTCTAGAATCTTAAAAAAGCGGTCAAAGTTTTTTTTCACAGTATTTTAAGAGATCCCATTAATTTATTGATATGTTTTGAAAAAATGGTTCATTATTAACATTTCTTTTTTATTATAAGACTTTAGCAGCAAGTGTTTAATGAACCAGAAAATTTCCTTTCCCATCTTTCTTGCGTTTTGATAACGGCCGTTTTTGCGAAAAATATTGTTGTTGCGAGAAAATTGGTAAGGACCGTTTTTGTAGATTACGAGTGATCTTTATTTAATTTTTTAAACAAAAATTCTCTCATTCGCATATTCTGGCAGATATTTGCGGGAAACTCATATTTGGCACTTTGGGGAGCCATTTTCAGCGGGTTCCCACGTCGGAATTTTGATAAACTTTTTCTTGCCCAAAAACATCCGCGAAGACCTAAGAATTGTGCCACAAATAGAATCTTTACAGATTTATTTACAGCTTTAGGTACTTTCAGGTCAAAGTCAAAAGTCAAAAAATAGCTTTATTGTCAAATGACACAAAGATATCGTAGACAAAGCCATATTTATAATACCTATAATAAAATATACAATATACAATTAAACAGATAAGTCATTTTTAAAATTAGATGTACAAAGTTAAAGCAACAACAAAATATTTTTACAGAGCAGTCAAACAAAAATCAAACTAAAAAAATAAAACGCTTACACTACTAGACAATAAATCAGTCAATTCTATATATTATCCAGTCAACCAACACATCTATCTGTCATTATAAAACTCGTCAAGAGTGTAGTATGCCTTCTCAGTTAAAAACCTCTTTGTCAGTCTTCTAAAACCCTCATAAATAAATGATCTTTTAATTAGTTCAGAGCGAGGAATGGGCATGTTAAGGGTAAAAGTCTGACGCAGGTTGTAATGAGTTGGCAATGACAGTTCATCCTTATACTTTTTAAAAACTAAACAGACCACCTCCAAAATATAAATACAAGTTAGGGTTAAGATAGAGTGTCTGACGAACAAGGGACGACAGGATTCACGAACCCTGGCTCCACACATATATCTAATTGCTCTCTTTTGTAACACAAACACAGATCCGAACAGATATTGAGAACATGATCCCCAAAAACAAATACCATAACGAAGATGGGATTCGATTAGTGAAAAATAGGAATTTCTTGCAATAGATGAGTCCAGATTGTTATATATAACCCTCAGTGCATAACAACCTGAAGAGAGTTTATTACATAAATTATAAATGTGATTTTCAAACTTAAGATTGCTGTCAATAGTTAATCCCAAAAATTTAATTGCATTTGACATAGCAATTAACTCATCTGCCAAACAAATGTTATCCAAGTAACACCTAAACGTCAAGATATTAGTCTTCGAAATATTAAAAGATAATAAATTTGCATCACACCACTGTTTTATCTTACACAAGTCGATAATTAAATTGCCCTTTAACCGATTAATGTCAGTATCATGCCAAAGAATGGTGGTATCGTCCGCGAAAACAGTGAACCTTCCAGCTATTGAAAGGCGAGGCAAGTCGTTAACGTAGATGAGGAACAGTAGCGGACCCAGAACCGAACCCTGAGGAACACCAACCCCAGTACTGAGTTCGTCAGAATTAACATCATTATAAACAACCGTCTGAACACGCCCAGACAGATAAGAGCGAAACCACTCCAGAGCAATCCCCCTAAATCCATATGCCTCCAACTTCCAGAGCAGTATCTGGTGGTCCACACAGTCGAATGCTTTCGACACTGTTACTGGACTATCTATTGTTAATAAGGAACTACTTTAACAATTTTTTTATTACAGGGTGTTTAAAAAATAAGGTTTAAAATTAAATTAAGAAAACTGGCAAAAAAATTCCCCTTTTTTTTTGTTTAAAAGGGTTTTTTTCCCCAAATTTTATTTTTTTATATAAAAAATTAACCGTCAACCATATTTTTTCCCTTAAAAAGGATTAAGGTTAACTTTAAAAATTTTTTAAAACCTTTTTAAAATTGATTTGTTTAGCCGGCAGGGTGCATCAATTTTTTTTAGGGTTTTATTGGAATTTTACCCCCTTTTTTATTTTTAAAAAAAACCCAGACAAATTTTAACTTCCCCATATGCAGACCAAATTTATTTTTATACTTTCTGGCACCCTGTAATTTTTTCCTTTAAAAACATTTAGGTAACCATCTTTAAAAAATATTTGGCATAGAACCTATAAACAAACCACTTTTAACCCTTAAAAACAGAAACTTTTGGATTTAAATTTAAATTTCAAGATATTTAAAATTTATTCCCCGGGAAAAAGGTAAAAAATATAAACCCAAATGTCCCGGGGGGTTTTTGGAGCCTTCTTTTCAAAATTAGGTTTTTCCCCCTTGAAAAGGTTTAAAAAAGTTTCTACCTAATTTAAAATTTTCATCTCGGAGATACAGGGCGTTTTTTAAATTTTTTTTGACAATTTCACCCATTTCCTTTGTATACGTGGGGGTTAGTAAATTAAAAAAATTTAAAATAAAAAGCCCAAAGTCCTGCTGGGCTTTTAAAAGGAAATTAAGGGCTTTTTTTCAATTTTTTTTTTCCGGTTAAGTTTAAAAGTTATAACCAGGAAGTTTTTAAATTTTTTGGGACCCCCTTTAAAATTACATATTATTTGACTATTCATTTAAAAATTAAATTACCTCATAATTAATCTTCAAAAAATATTTATTTGTAAAAAATAAAAATTTATGAAAAAAAAAACATTAAGAACCTGAACATAGTATTTAAATTTTGCACTCCTTTTAAAACTTTTTATTATTTATTATTATTTTTTAATATTTAGTTTTTTTATTATGTTATTTATTTAGGATTTATTTATTTTTATTATCATTTATTTTTAACCGATCCATAGGCAACTAGGTTTTCACCTAGTCTTTTACAAGAATTAATGACGTCTCAGAATTGCAATCCGCTTATATTTTTCATACCTTTCTACCTATTTTTTGCAGAAAACTAACTTCTTTGACCAGAACCCTAAAATCCATTAAAAAGACGCCACCCTGTACGAAATTTCGATCAAATACCGACGAAATAATGTTGATTTTTAACCATTCCACATAAAATTGAAATTCGTGGACTTGAGGTATGATCGACGATGCAATTTTTGGCGACGAGTGAACAAAGGGAGTTTGTGGAAAAACATTCGTAATTGCAATCCGCTTATATTTTTCATACCTTTCTACCTATTTTTTGCAGAAAACTAACTTCTTGACCAGAAATACCCTAAAATCCATTAAAAAGACGCCACCCTGTACGAAATTTCGATCAAATACCGACGAAATAATGTTTTATTTTATGCCATTCCGACATAAAAACCTTGAAATTCGTGGACTTGAGGTATGATCGACGATGCAATTTTATTGGCGACGACGTGAACGAAGGAAGTTTGTGGAAAAACATCGTAATTCAGGGAAGTGTTTCCCGAAAATTCTAGGTCACTTTTTGCGTCCGGAGATCTGCTTGCAAACTGCTGAATTTCCTGCAAAATAGTTTCGTGACAAATGGATGGCCGAATAAATATCTGGTGAAAAAAAATCATTCTAGGACTTGTTTTTAAACGAAGTAATTTTGGTACACGTGTATGAAAACAAACAGATATTTGCATTAAAATAGTTATTTATAATATAAGTGCTAAAAGTATTTTATTTTGTGAGAAGGGAAGTGTGTTCCATGCCTTTGAACAAAATAAAATTACTTTTGGCACGTATATCATACACTATTTTTTCTACAAACACCATTAAAAGTTCAAATTGATGATTTTTTCATTGTCAACATTATTATTATTTTTAAAATCTAAAATTATCTAATTTATCTATAATAAAGTTGCTAAGGCAAAAAAAAATCGAATTTATTGATTTGTCTTTGTTGACAAGTAACGTCAAATAATCGCGAATTCTTGTTCGATGGAAAGTGATCAAGAAAATGAATTTCTCCCGGTGGAAATCAAAGAGGCCCATAAAGTCAAAGCAACAATACGAATTTATATGCCATCGTTTTTAAAATGGTGTGATCAGAAAAATGTTAGTGGTAAGAATGCCAGGAAAAAGTGCTCCTTGCATACTTTGAAGAAAAGTCCAAAATATGGAAATCTTCTACGCTCTGGTCAAATTACTCCATGTTAAAAGCGATGATAAGCATAAATATTTAGAACATAAGCAGATATGACAATCCAGTTGCCTTTTTAAAGTAAAGGGTGAAGGATATCGACCGAAAAAGTCTAAAATATTGACAAGAGAACAATTCGACAAATACCTCGCAGAGGCTCCGGATGAAATATATCTTATGCAAAAATTTTGTCCAAAACTTTGGTGGATGACATTGCTTCCTGCCCGGGTACATATCTTACCAAAGTAAATTGTGTAACAAGTACCAATGAAATTGGCCATGGAGTTTCTTATTCTAATTGTATTTTCAGTAATTGTACTCTTAATTGAATAAATAATTTATTTTGATCTAAGTAATACCTTTTGTAATTTCATAACTGTGTTAAAAGTAAATCACTTTCAGCACAAGTGTTAAAAGTAATTACTTTTAACACCAGTGTCATAAAATGACATTTTAGACACTTACAGCATGAATTAAAAAATCAAACTTTTACTGACGTTTGTAGAAAAAATATTTTTTTTTCTGATATATTTTTTTGGTAAGTAAAATTAATTTTTATCAATATCATTATTTTTATTAAATGTCAGTCATTTACAGGTTTCCAGAGAATTTGGCGTATAAAAACCTTAAAAGCTTTATTTTTTCATCTATATTAAAAAAATCGTTTATTGGAGAAAAATTATCTTTGAAAATTACGTAGGAGGGTGTTAATAACTTTTCAGAGGTGGCGGATCTTTGGTTTTTAAATATTATTCTTTAAAAAGTGAGATTTGGGACCCAGGAACTAATCCTACGAATCCTCTATTTGTATTTTGTTCGTGAATTCATCAATCAAATCCCAAATTTCGCAAAAATATCTTTGTTTTTGTCAAACAAATTTCAACTTTTTCAATAAACAAATTGAAGTGACACTTATCGACTGACTAAAAAGCCAAAATCTCGATTAGCTTTGCTTGCTATTCTATTCATTCCACTCTCATCAGAGATGTAATATTAGAACTTAGTCGCAGTGGCCTGTGTCGACTAGGCATTGTGAGTATGTGTAGCTAGTGGCTTGTAACTTCAATATTGTTTTAGCGTCTAGCAGATCTATGCTCTTTCACAAGTCCTCAAACTTATCTTGGATTGGGGCGCCAAAAATCTTGTTCAGTTTAATGCTTCGAAAACCTAGTCATTTGCTGTCGCGAAAAATGTCTGCCAATGCTCATCCCTTACATATGAGCGGCCAAGTTCTGCAGAACAAAGAGTCGTTTAATCTTGTCGGCGTTACTTTTGAGAATAACCTCATCTGGCACAAACACATTACATCCATAGCCTCGGCAGCTTAAAAAAAAGCTTGGATTTCTCTTCAGAGCCAGAAAATATTTCTCTTCTTCCAATCTGTACACTCTGTATGTATCCCAAATCAGACCCTCTTTAGAATATTGTTCTCATGTCTGGGGAATGCCGTCCCCTACAACACTTAGCATTCTGAACTCCATTCAAAGAAGAGCCGTTCGTTTTGTTAATGATCCAACGCTCACAGAAAGGCTTCGTCTTCTTGCCCACCGTCGAGTTGTAGGGGATCTGTCGCTCTTCTATGGGTATTTTCACGGCTTCTGTTTAGAGAAATTGGCCAGTATAATTCCTACTCTGGCAGCTCCCAACAGAGCAACACGTAGTGCAACTTTTATGCATCCTTTTACAGTTCAGTTAGAGAGGCCCCGAACTTCCCGCTTTCTTCGTTTCTTCATCCCTAGAGTGTCAAGACTATGGAACCTGCTACCCGCAGAAGTTTTTCCTTCTCCTTCCAATCTAGTCCCGTGTAAACAAACTCCCTCTCACCACACTTAAGACACCCACGGTACGTTAGTACCTGGGCATCAGCCTTCGTGGACTGTCCCAAGATAAAAAAAAGCGTCAAAGTTTTGACTTTAAATTTTAAATGCTTCTAGATATGTTGTAAAATATGTAATGAAAGAAATATTTAGCAGATAATAAATAAATATATGGAAGGGGGTCTATCATGTTGACAAACGACGTCACTTTGACTTTAACTTTTTTATGGCTGGCCACTGTACTACAAAAAAAAAACCACTTTATGGTGTCTGATTATATACGAAACCACATTAAAATTAATAAGAACATTTGTTGACTTAAATCGACCCATTATACAATTTTAAACGTATTTTCCCGACACCCTGTACATATTTTTCAACCTAAAATGTCCACTAAAACGAAATTTTTATCCCTAATATTAAACGTAAACTTAATCTACCACCCACCCCCTAACATTTACCTGTTTCACGATAAATATAAGGCTTAAATTCTTTTATGGCTTTAAATATAGCCCGCGAAATCGTATAGCTTAAAGTGGTTCTCGGTACTAAATGCCTTTTGGAACTTGAAAAGGCCGCTTTAAAACAACAAACACCCCATTAACAGATACTTCGGGCGTTTTTGCCTTTTGTGTATAGTGCTGGCATTTAGTAAAGGAAATAGAATAAATACTTAACTTTTTAAATACGTTTCGTCACCCGGGAGCATAATTAGAAAAAAAAAGTTTTGAGAAAATGACCAAAAAAAAACTCTAAGATTTTTAAGGTATTAATACATGAGCTGTAATTAAATATTCTTCAATCTAGCAGGTACTCCGAACGCGTATTGGCATTGTCTCCTCTAACACGTATATGTGAACTCATGGTAGACTCTGTCTCAACGGTTTGCTCATAATATATAATATACAGGGTGTTTCAAATTCGACTCTCAGCATTGGGATCTCAGAAACAGTAAGAGATACGAACAAGTTTAAAGTGGGGCAAAGTTGCGTATAGGGGAGCCCAATAATACTTAGTTGAAAAATTGAAGTTATCTTTTGTACTTTTGGAAATATAACGAAAAAACTGAAATTTGCGATTTTGGTTTTTCTTTTTTTTTTTGGAGTTTATTTCAAAAGGTAGAAAAAATCTAAACATACATTCTTATTGGGACATTGGTAATTGTCTCGAAAGTTGTCTCCTCTCCGATTTTGACCAAATTTGGTATACGGGGGTTTTTTTGGGGCGCTGATTACGAATCTGAAAAAAATTTTCGGCAACGTTTCGTTTTCGAGATATTCATCATCAAAGATGAAAATCAAACTAACCTGATTTACACTATTCCTCCTTCTTGATTTTTTACACTACATTAGCACACAACATTTCAAAAGCACCTTTCAAAAAATTGTATTTAAATTTATTTTACACCTTTTTTCCATAATTACAAACATCCACTTTTAAACGCCCCTATAGTTATTTTATAAGCAAAATGGCTGTTGCATTTGAACTTAAAAGTTCGCAATTTATTGGAAAAAAAGTGTAAAATAAATAAAAATACAAGGTTTTAAAAGGTGTTTAAAAATATTGTGTGCCACTTTGGTGTAAAAATCAAAAATTGTGTACAAAAAGATGTGAGAATATAGTGAAAATGAGGTTAGTTTAATTTTCAACTTCGATGATGAATATCTCGAAAACTAAACGTTGCCGAAAAAATATTTTTCAGATTCGTAGTCAGCGCCTCAAACCCCCGTATACCAAATTTGGTCAGGGTGGAGGCAACTTTCGAAATAATTACCGGAACATTTTACACTTTATCTATTAGCGAAGTCAAAAATTTCTTACGACGTTTCGTTTTTGCTAAACCATCATCAACTTTATTTTTTTAAATACGGACCTCGATTGCATTTTTTAAAGTAGTTTTAATCCCAATTACAATAATGTATCACACTTGATATTTCTTTGTTAAATAAACATATTTTCCAAGAGACAATGAGTTAGACAAGGAACGCACATGATTTCTGATAGGTGCGTTCCATATTTTTTAAATAAATATTAGGTGTTATATATTTTTGTAATTGAGACAATAAGAGGTTCAAAAAAATAATTAAAAAAAAATCTGGGCCGTATTTAAATAAGTAAAGAAGTATGAAAATTGTCATGTAGGTTATTAATTACGATTAAAAATTATCTGTTTTAACATTTTTGAAATAACATCCTTTGGGAGTTTAAAATGGGAATAAAAGTTTGTATCAAAAATCGTTACATTTTAAAGTTGTTAATATGGAATTTGGTAATTGGGCTGCTGAACTTCGTCATTTCTGGATTTAGAAGTATAAAAATTGGTATGTAGGCTATTAATTACCATCAGAAATGATCTGTTATAAATTTTTTTGAATTATACCCCTTTGGGGTGAGAGTTTAAATGAGTTTGTAAAGAAAAATCGTCATTTTTAAAGTTGTAAACATGGTTGTTTTTGATTAGGCTTTCAATTACCCAGAAAAATAGAAAATGGTAGTATTTTTGGAACTTACTCCCCTGATGGGTTAAAAAGACGAATAAAAGTTGTATGAGAAATAAGTACTCATTTACAAATGCCATTTATAATAAACAAAATGATAACAAATGAAATACGATAAAATAATAATGTTCAATTACAGACGCGCGCTACGCCGCGCCGCAAAGTGTGTGACGAAAGACGGAGCACGGGGAGCATGATGTGATGTGACGTAACGGAGTGTAAAGGGGGCCAGATACTTGAGGGCACAGATAGAGTCAAAAAGCGGCCTTTTTAGTCGCTCGATACATAATCCTGTACAATACTTGTGTTATGTACAAAATAATGGTTCAGAATTGGTAAAACTTTGCATGCAATTCTCAACGAGTACAGAAGTTAACAAATAATTGACCCCACTTTATCCGGAGTCAAGTAACACGTGTCTCGTCCCGAACTATATAAACTTCACTTGATCTATTAATATTGCAGCTGTGTTTTCAGATGCAATTTCAACTTTGAGAAGTTTTAAAGCCGCTTGGAGGCGAATAATCGATATTTACGGTTATCTGTTTGAAGCTTGAAACATTTCTAGTTGGAAAATGGTCTCTCTGTGGTACGATAGACGGAAAAATTAAAAAGTGAAAGTAATGAAAAAAAATCGCGTTAATTGTTTAGATGTGAGACATGATTATTGTTTTTTAAGTTGTAAAATATTTTTATTCCTAAAGTTCATTAAAAATAGAATTATTAAAATAAGGAAAAATTTTTAAAATGTCAATTTTTCGGGGGTAATATCCCTAGTGCATTTAATTTTTTCGAAAAAATTCGGAAAAACGAGTTTCTAAGTAATTTGTTAAAACAGATTACTTAGAAACAAGTGTTCCAATTATTCCACAGGAAAAATTAGATGGACAAGGGATATTTGGTAAGATTATTTCCTGAGTTAAATAACCATTTTATTTTAATACAACATTTAACAACAATATAACTTTCAAGCTAGGAAAGGTAATTACTTTAAAGTCATTTTAAATTACAATTATTGTTAGCCATATTGGTTAAATTGTTTTTAATTATGTTTGTAGTAGCACTATTCTCTCAGTAATTAGTAATTTTTTGCTTGGCAAAATTCCATGAATTGCTTCCAGATCGATGTATGAGTTTTCTGAGTATTTAGTGGAACACTATTTTCAACAGCCGCATTAATTTTACTTTCGGAAACATTTCCAAACTGATTCATTTTGAGTTTCAGTTGAAAAATTAATAAATTCGTAAGCGTCGTTTATGATCTTTGTTGTTGGTAACGGTGCGTAGCAACACAGCATAAAAACCATCAAGTTTGTTTTTATACGACTGCTTTAGAAAATGGGGTTTTGCACACGCTAAACAAGCTTTGAAAATTGTATTTTGCGCACAATGTGTGCAAGGAAAATATGTTTTTTTTGCACACGGTTCTGTCTTTCAATATGATTTATTATGGTTTTTTATTGTTATGTCAAAAATATAGAAAACTCAAAGTAGGCTTTATTCCATAGCAACCGTCATAGTTTTCTTGTTTTGTTGATTAGATACCAATTTAGATACAAAAAAATTTTGATTTCGCGAAAAAATGTCCGATTCTGAAGAAATTCTAAAAAAAGCGAGTTTAATCTCGTCAAACCTACTTCCAACAAAGTCAAGAGATCGATATGAAGCCGAGTTACATCGATTTATGAAGTGGAGACAAGCAAATAACGTACAAACGTTTTCCGAAAATGTTATGTTGGTGTACTTTGAAGAGCTGTCGAACAAATACAAGTCTTCAACATTATGGAGCACCTTTTCCATGCTAAAATCAACCCTGAGGGCAAACCAAAATACGGATATTGGGAAATACCAGAAGTTGCAGGCCCTAATAAAAGAAAATCAGAAAACTATGTGCCAAAGAAGTCCAAAATTCTTAGCGAGAATGATTTTTGCCGCTTCCTAAAGAACGCTTCAGACGAGAAATATTTGCTAATCAAGGTAGGCATCACAGTTATTTTATTTATTTTATGGTGTCATTTTTATAGTGAGAAGGTTTAGTAGGCAGGGGTTACCCAATTCTGTTTTTAAATAGTGCTAGTTTCATAAAGTACTTACTTAAAATGAATAAAACTAAAGACTTATCGGTATTTTTTCTTGTTTCAGGCAGTGGTGGCAGTCGGACTCTCGGGGCATGCCGAAGAGAAGAATTGTGCTTCCTTAAAAAGAAAATATGACGGATTTTGGCAGCGCAATGTTAATTAAACTAGAGAATACCAAAACGAAGATGCCGAGATCATTTACAGTGTCAGGAAGTCTCTACACCATCTTAAAAAAGTATTCTGCCCTTCGACCTCCACTCCTGCAAACAGATCGTTTTTTTTAATTATCAAAATGGAAAATGCACTCGCCAAAACATTGGAATTAACAAAATTGGCGGTATGGCAAAAGACATCGCCAAATTTTTGATGTTGGAAACTCCAGAAGCCTATACCGGGCATTGCTTTAGGCGGTCGTCAGCCACAATATTGGTGAATTCTGGATCAGATTTGCTGGCTCTGAAGCGCCATGGTGGATGGAAATCCAGCTCAGTCGCCGAAAGTTATATAGATGACTCGCTTAGTAATAAAATGGATGTTTCAGAGAGGATCTCTTCCTCTGTGTCGTCTGTTGCGGCACAGCCACAACAGCAATTGAGTAATGAAGTGCCGCAAGAAAACTGCAATATGCCGACGACAGAGAACTGTATAAGCAAGGTGCCAGAAAATGTTGTCTCCATCGTTAAAAAGTCGATCAACAATGCGACGATTCCTGCAGAAGTAAACATTACAATTAATATTTTAAAATAGTTATGAAGTTTCCTGTTTGCTAAATTATAGTCTGTAGTTTCTTGTTTTCATTATTTTTGTTTTGCGTTGTTTTTAAAATAAAAATTTACACAAAAAATGTTTTTTTTTATTTGCAGTCGTATAAAAAGTATCGTAAAAACTCGTTAGAAAACCTCTTTGCACACTCGCGAGACTTGTGGACCTCGACTTCGTCTCGGTCCATCAATTTGTCTCGCCCGTGTGCAAAGAGTCGTTTTCAAACCTTGTTGTTTAATATACTATTTTACAAGGCAACTTGTCAAACTTGCATAAAATTGTTTCGATTTTTTTTTCCGGAAAAAACTGCTGACAGCTAAGTTGACAGTTATTAAGTTATTTTTTCACTTAAAATTTATATTTGACATACCAATTCTTGATAGCGATTGGTCAAAATTAATAGGAACGAAATAATCGATTGAAAAAAAAAAATAAAAAAATCCAAAAATTGATATTTTTGAAAAAAAAATTGAAATTATTTGTCTTTACACGTAGAACATGAAAAAAATCACTAGAAATTGCTAAACTCAAATAGATGCATTCTTTTGATGAAGAAACTTGAAAAATACCCATTTTTTAATTTTGACACAATTGACACCTGAAAAAATATGTCAATATCTCTATTTCTTGATTTTTCATGATAAAAAAAAGGAGAGCCCACACCTAAACAATTATCAAAATCGCGAAAGAGATTTACCTGGGATATTGGTTAATTAGCGACTACTACATGTTAGGTAAAATAATAATTTAATTTTTTTTTCTTGGGCCTGGCCGACTCCTCTGAGCAGAAACCGTGAAAATACCTATAGAAGAGCGACAGATCCCCTACAGCTCGTTGGTGGGCAAAAAGAGGAAGCCTTTCTGTGAGCGAGGGATTATAAATAAGACAAACGGCTCTTCTTTGAATGAAGTCTAGAATGCTAAGTGTTGTAGGGGACGCCATACCCCTGACATGAGAACAAACAATATTCTAAAGAGGGTCTGATTTGGGATACATAAAGAGTATGCAGATTGGAAGAAGAGAAATACTTGCTGGCTCGAAAGAGGAATACAAGGCTTTTTTAAAGCTGCCGAGGCTATGGCTGTAATGTGTTTGTGCCAGTTGAGGATATTCTCAAAAGTAACGCCGACAAGATTAAACGACTCTTTGTTCTGCAGAACCTGGCCGCTCATATGTAACATGACTGTGTTTTCAAAGCATTAAACTGAATAAGATATTTGGCGCCTCAATCCAAGATAAGTTTGAGGTCTTGTGAAAGAGATATCTGCATTGACCTGCGCTTGTTTTCCCAATCCGAATTACATGGTGGCTTAAGAAATTGAATACTAGAGTGGAGGGTACTATCGTCAGCAAAACTATGAATGGGATTGATTGTGGAAGAGAGAAGATCCTTAATGTGTAGAAGAAATTCTCGTGGGTGCCAGCACTGAGCCCTGGGGCACCTTAGCATTAATTTGATTGAAGCTGGAAGAATGACCATCTACAGTAACTGATATACGTCGATTAGAAAGGAAGCTGGAGAGCCAAGAGTAAAGCTTAGGTGGAAGACCGTAGGAAGGAAGTTTGTTAAGAAGCCCATCATGCCAGACCTGATTGAAAGCTTTGGATATGTCAAGAGCAACGATCTGGGATTCACCAAGAAACTCAAAGGACATAATTTTTTAATGTGTTCTTTGAACATTAGTTTTCGATGTTAAATTCCTAGAAATTTGATACATGGAGGTAATTTTATAATCTCTTTTTTCACAAATTTGTTATTACTTTTAATTATACTAAAAGAAAGCAATTAAGAGATACACTCTGATTTGATTTTTAAAATAAAATTATTAGTCACATTATATAAAGAATTTGTATTTTTATTATTCTATAGAATCGTTATATCATACGCAAAGAAATTTTCCTTATATATCAATTAAGCTGAATTATTAAAATATAATAAAAATAAGCTTTTGTGGGCTGCCCAAAGATTAAAAACTTTAATCAAAGGAGGTGGTAGTGGATTACCCAAATAATTGAAGGGTACAGGGAAAAACGGGATAAGTCAAGAATAAGCAATTTTAAAGTTTAAAACGCTACAAAAACTTAAGTTTTTGGATTGATAAATTTTTCTTCTTTACCAATATGTTTCCCAACTATCGAAGATCTTCAGGTCATAAACTGCAAGCATTTTAAAAAATTATTGATGGTAAAATCAACAATTTATTGATAACTGGTCGTAACTTAGCCCGTTTTTCCCTGAATTTATACCAAATTATGTTTTGTAAAGTACGTTTATTTCACTCAACATTCAGCGTTATGGCCATATAACTAATATAGTGAAACAAAACTGAACTAAAAAATTATCTTCGGTATTCTCACATAAATTTGATCACCAAAAATGAAAATTTCATAGTTCGATTAGTGTAAGATAATAGGTTAGATTTTTCTTTGTTTACTTTGAAAGTTATTTTTATAGAAAATAATTTTCCCATATTTTCAGTTAATTAAGCACCAGTGAGGTAAAATAATCTTGAGATTCTTTTCCACAGAACCTTTAAAAACTCTGCAAACTGGTAAATTTTTCGGTCGAAATTGGTATTAAACACAAAATGACACAAAAACCTTTAAAAAAGCGGGCACAGGACTATCGAATAGACAGGTAAAAACGCGACATAGCCAAGGAAGTTTAAAGGTGTATGGAAGCCCAATGCTATGGCCCATTCGATCAAAAAATGTCCAGCCCAGTATGAAAATAACTGTCAGGGTTGGCCCCGCTTCTGCGAAATAACAAAATTCCAGAAATAATTTAATGTGTTGCCTACTTACACACTGATAAATCAGTGTGAAGTTAGCCAACACATTATAATTTTATGAGAGCCGGAGTACCGTTTTTGGATTGATCAAAACCTTCTTATTTTAGTGATTAGTGTTTATTAAATTGTGACTATAATTTTGTGTTTATTGTTTGTTACTTATAATATCGTAACAAAATGACTAGAGGTTGAATGGTTTTGTCTTGCAACCCAAGAGTAACATACCCGTTTTTTTACCTTTAGGTAAGTATTTTTTATATTTAAATTAGGTGCTTCTTATAAGACGTAACGTTAGGTAACCGAATAAATAATAATATATATCAATTATGAATAATAGAAAATGAAAATTTCATAGGAAATATTAGTAAGAAAAGTAAGGCAATCTTAACTATCTTTTAGATGATTTCCACAATGTTTGTGTATTTCTGTGGATTATTAAAAAGAAATATGGTTTGCGTTTAGGTACTTTTATTTCATTTAATAATTTAGTACACTCTTTTAAAGGATCAAAATTATTGATTACTGGGCAGACCAGGCAAATTTTAATATATAAAGGTCCCTCTAATTGAATGAAAGGAAGTACAATTTTGGTACGGTTTTTTGGGGCGCTAATTACAAATCTAAAAAAAAAAAATTCGGCAATGTTTCGTTTTCGAGATATTCATCATCAAAATTGAAAATCAAACTAACCTTATTTACACTATTCCTCCTTCTTTTTGCCCAAAAATTTTTGATTTTTACTAAATTGGCACACAATATTTCACAAACACCTTTTAAAAACTTTTTTATGTTTATTTTACACCTTTTTTACACTTTTATTTTTTAAGCAAATATGGTGCTGCCTTTGAACTTAAAAGTTCGCAATTTAATGGAAAAAAGATGTAAAATAAATAAAAATACAAGGTTTTAAAAAAGTGTTTATAAAATATCGTGTGCCACTTTATGTAAAATTAAGAATTTGTACAAAAAGAAGGAGAATATAGTGAAAATGAGGTTAGTTTAATTTTCAACTTTTTATGATGAAGTCTAGAAACGAAACGTTGCCGAAAATATTTTTTTAGATTTGTAATCACCCAAAAACCCTATACAAATTTGATCAAAATCGGAGAGGAGGCAACTTTCGAGACAATACCATTTGTTTAAAAATAAATTAGATTTTTGGTTTCTTAATCTTGCATTATCAACTTTTTAAGCTCGACATACTGTACACACATAATATTTAACGGATACTGTTACAATGGATACTCCGATACCAAAGGTTACTAAACATTTTTAACCACTGTTATTCTGTCTCATGAATGTTTGTTATTAGTAAAAAGTATATGCCTAAAAAGCAGTTATAAAAATTTTCACTTTTTAATGTACAACCAGAATCTTAGGATTAGAGTCATTTACACTATCTTGCCCTTTTTTTATCACAAAATTGGTGATAAGTACATAATACTATCATACAATGTTTAAAATTTATTTTTAAAAAATCGTGTTTTTATTTATTTACTAAGATTTTTGGTAAAAATACAAAACTCCCAAAAATATCGACCATTTAAATAGAAGGCAGTAAAGTGGCGCCATCTATTCTTTCCATATTATATCAGATGATATAAAATCTAATATTACACAATAATTTTAAATATTCTATAGTAGTATCCTTTAATAACCAACAATTTTGTGCAAAAAAAAAAAAAAAAAACAGTGAATGTTGTAATTGACATTTGATGATGTCAATTTTATAGATAGTAACAAAGAATTACGGAAATCCGGCCCTGACCTACTATTCATTGCGCAAATTCCGCGGGGCCAACCCCCCTATTCCCGCTGCCCTGCACGCCTGGACAATTTTGTTCTACAGTATTGGGCTTCCATACACCTTTAAACTTCCTTGGACATAGCCCGTTTTTGCTAGGTACCGCAAGGACTTATGACGTTATTCTCCGTTACGGGATGTTTTTTTCTCTAATATCTCGTAACTAATTGTAAAGGTGTCCTAGTCGGGGATTTTTTTTTGAACAAAATTTAACAATATTTATGATGATGTCAGTATCTCAATTTCGCTAAAAATTGACTTGGCCCGTTTTTCCCCTGGACCCTTCAATTGCACCAAGCAATAAATTCTAGGTACAATGTCCAGATAAACCAGGCAATAAGCAGTTGTTATGCAACACTAAATTAATAGCTAAAATGTAATACGATAAGATAGAACTTGAGCCGCAGAATACAATGCCAAGGCCACTTCTCGATCGCGTGTGTGCGAATTCGGTTTTCGATTCGCTTTTCTGCCTAGATACTGCTTAATATTTTTAATATGTATGTGTGTAGATACGTAAAAAATATT
>JAHBCN010013931.1:0-23525 GCA_019359885.1 Listronotus oregonensis
CATTTTCGGGTTTCCCCCAACCAGCTTACAAATAATACTATATTTACAGTCCAAAAAAAAACGGGGTTTTGGGGAAAATTTTGAAGAATTTTTTTTTTATTTTTTAAAGAAACAGAATAAAAAAAAAAAAACTAATAATTAGGTATGTAAACGTAACTTTTAAAAAAAAGTTAGTTTAAAAAAAATAGCAAAATGGTCACTTAAATAGTAATGTTAATTTGAGCACCCGATGACTTTGATAGTTATGGAAGCAAATTTAAATAAAATCATTAATCATTCATTTTTTAAAAAAAAAATCAAGCCCCCTAAAATAACACTTTTTATCCGGCAAAATTGATTTTTTTAAATTTTTTAAAAAGTTAATTAAAAAAATATATTGACTTAAAAAAATTAACTTTAAATTATGAAATAATATTCCTTACATATACATTCCAAATTAACCAACAAAAAAAAAAATCCAATGTAGAAACGAAACACATTAATTTTAAATTTTTTTTATGAATTGGTGCCAGAAAAAGCCATTGAATATAAAACTTCTTTATTTAAAATAGAAACAAAATATCTGATACAAAATAAAGTGGAGAAGACTTTTCCCCTAACAACCTCTTGTTTTATTTTTGTAGGTATTTTTTCTAAGTGTTGGCACCAACCTCAACAAAATTAAAGGCCCCAATTTACTACTAATACTTTTGATTTTTATTTTGTTTGTTTAAAAATTATATACAGGTGATTCATGAGGAAATGTCAATACTTCCGGTACGTAGTCAGGGTCCAAAAATTAGCATAAAAGCCTTAAAAAATATGGGTCTAAAAAGGCCTTCGTTTTTGAAATATAGGGTGTTAAAATTTGTATTTAATTTTTCTATTTTTTAAATAAAATCTATAATAATGTAGATATTACAGTAAAAATTGGTATCCGGGGTTTTTTGTATGATGGATTCGAATCTAGTCTTATTACGGCTCTTGCTTGTAGGGGGCGCCACCTACACGTTTTTTACTATTTTGAACAATCACAACTTTTTGGTACGGCCCTGTATTACATTTTTGAGTAAATTAAATAATTGTTTTGTCATTTTTACGTCAAAAAAATATATTTGTTAAAAGTTGATACGAGCAATCGTTTTCGAAATACTTGGACTTAAAAAAATTACGACGCATCTGATTTTACTATAGCAAAATTTAAAAAACAAATAAAACCAAATTTATAGTTACACAATATGTATTTTTATTTTCTATAAAATTATTGTTTTTAAATTATGTTTGGCAAAACATAAGCTAGGTTTTATAATTTTTAAAATTTCCACCATTTCCCAAGCACATGTCAGCTCTGTGGTGAACACCCTGTATCTTGAAACAAAGCCTTGCGGATTTTATATAGACTTTTATGTTTTACTTTTGGACCGTAAATACGTACCTGAAGTATTGACATTTCCTCATGAATCACCCTGTATGTAGGTTGCACTTGGAGTAGGTGTCCATTTCGTCAAAGTAGACAGAATTAAAATATTTTATTTCTGTCTACTTTGATTTCGTGAACTGGATGTCCAGTTTTTAAGGTGGAACCAGATAGTGTAACAATATTTTATTTCACCATCTAAACAATATTTTTGTCCAGTTTATGAAATTGATATACCATTTTTCCACTTAGAGAAGCGAGACGGTATTACAGCATCTGAACACAAAAATTATTCAGTTCCTGTACAGTTTATTTGGCATTAAATATAAATTATTTCAATTAATTACAGTTAGACAATTAACAATTTTTACAATAATATTTTTAAACTTCCGAAAACGGCCCCCTTCTGATTTACCTGTATTTTTGCACAGGACTTTTTATAGCATAAGAAACATTGCCCAGAGGTGGCAATAGTGGAATTTAAAAAATATTTTTTTCTTTTCTTTTCTTTTTTTTAATCAAAACTGACCAGAAATGCTTAAAATTAACCAAAACTAACCCACCAATAATTAAAATGGTATATAAAGTATCTTTAACCCTTCCTGGTCGGCAGGTACTCTTGCCGAATCTTGATTATTTCATTTTTCTCCCAGTTTATTCGCCCGACCCCCTGGCCGTCTAGGTATGCACCAATTATTAGAAACATGTGACATGCACGGTTTTTATTATGATATTTCTGTTAGTATGTTTTGAGGCGTCAAATTAACCAGTGCTGATTTGCGGTATTCTGTGCCGCAACGCGACCTGTCATGTAAGTAAAATTTTTGATATAATCTTTTGTATTTTTTTAACATAAAATTTTTAATCTGAAAATATTCTATTGTAAAATTTGCCTGTAATTTCTCGCATAGTTTTTGAGCAAAAAATATAAGTTTCAAATTTTAGGGACAGAAGAGCCTTCGAAAGCCACTTACTGATAGAGAGTTAGAAGCGATTGCCGACAACTTGTCTGATGCTGACGATGATATTGCCGACTTTGAGAGTGAAAGTGAAGGAGAAGAAGAAGTCATTGAAGAAGATTTGTATAATAGTGAATCGGAGCAGTCCGCTGATGAATTCTCGGAATATATCGAGCCATTTTTAGAGCCAAATGAAGATGAAAATTTTTATATTGGAAAAGATAACGAGACGATTTGGAAAAGCACGCCTACAAGCTTTGGTAACAAAACCAGAAATAAAACTATTGTCAAGGTATTACCAGGTTCAAAAGGTGCTGTGAAAAATGTTTCAAATTCTATAGAGTCATTTTTTCTTTTTTTAACAAAAGATATGGTTGAGCGTATAGTATTTTGTACTAATATATATATAGAAAATATACGTACAAAATTTGCGTACCAAAGAGAACGAGACTGCAAATTAACTTCTTTCGATGAAATTTTGGCATTATTTGGAGCACTTTTCTTAATTTCCGTCAAAAAAGGAAACCATGTGAATGTTGAAGAACTTTGGGAAACAAATGGCACTGGAATGATTCTATTAAGAGCTATATTCAGTTATAAAAGATTTTTATTCATTCTTCGTGCCCTTCGTTTTGACGATGTAGGAACAAGAAAGAACGCGAGAAATATGATAAATTAGCAGCGATAAAACGATATTTGATGATTTTGACAAAACTGCATGAATAATTATAGTTTGGGGGATTCGTCACAATAGACGAAATGTTACATCCATTCCAGGACGATGCGAATTTGAATTCAGTATATGCCAAAAAAAACGCCAAATATGGCATAAAATTATATGCCCTTGTGACAGTAAAACGATTACACTTGGAAATTTGAAATATATTGTGGAATACAACGTGAGGGACCCTACAAAACATCAAATAAACCTTTCGATATTGTGCACAGACTAGTAGAGCCCATAAAAAACACTAAAAGGAATATAACTACAGATAATTATTGCACTAGTTATGATTTAGCGGAATTTCTTTTAAAAAATGGTCTAACTTTGACTGGTACATTAAAAAAAAAAATAAAAGGGAATTACCGTCGGAGTACCTACCGAACAAGTCGCGTATAGTTGGATCTTCTCTATTTGGATTCCAACCTGATGTAACTTTAGTATCCCATGTTTCCAAAAAAAATAAAGCTGTAATTTTTCTGTCCACCATGCACGACAATGATGAAATTAATGGGAATACAAAAAAACCAGAAATTATATTACATTATAATAGAACAAAAAGTGGCGTTGATACAGTCGACCAAAAATGCGCTTCCTATACAACGCAAAGAATTACAAGGAGGTGGTCTCTAGCAGTTTTCTTCAGAATTTTAGATATTGCGGCATAAACTCCGAAATTATTTTTTAATAACAGTAAACCAACAATTACTCCGCCAAGAAGAAGGAAGTATCTGACCGATCTAAGTTTATCCCTTATGGAGAAATATCTAAAGGAACGCGCAAAGTTACAAACCATTCCTAATGACCTTAGAGAATTTCTATCCCCCTACAGAACTACTGTTGATATTCCTGTCGCACCAAACCAAAATAGAATTGGTCGATGTCATATTTGCAGTGCACACAAAAATAACAAAACGCAGTTACTTGTAATCAATGCAAAAAAATTTGTGTGTAAATCTCATAGTGAAAAATCGGTGCAATGTAATAGTTGTCTTCATCCACCAATGGAGGAAGATTAGTTCGTGAATATGTTTTATGTATCTAATACTAACTAAAATTTGTTTTTTGATTTTAGTTACATTATTTGTTTTATAAATAATATCATTAGTTACTCATAATTAGTCTAGTTTTATTATGCTGGCGGTACAGAGTACGCGACGCGACCGCTGATGTGATTTTCAAGCGCGCCTGCGGAGGTTAAATATACCTTTAATAAAAGGAAAAAATATCATGCAGATGTGTTAATTTTTGATTTATTATTTAATAAATTAAAAAAAAACATTTATTAAGATATAAACGGTTATATTATAATAGAAACTTTTTTTGTCTAAATAATAATATTAATGCTTAAATAAATTTGTTAAAATAAATTTAAAAAAACATATATGAATATATTTAAATATACTTTATTAATTGGTGGGTTAGTTTTGGTTAGTTCTGATCAGTTTTGCTTAAAAAAAAGAAAAACAAAATGTTTTTTAACTTTTAAAAAGATTTCCCTATTACTACAGAAAAAAAAACTTTTGAGCAGTGTTTCTTATGCTATAAACAAGCCCTGTGCAAAGTTACAGACAAATCGGAAAGGGAGCTTTTTTAAGCCTTTTTGGTAACTAAAAAAAAAACTTTAATGAAAACCTATTTTATCTAAATACTAATTATTATATAATTTAGTATATAAAAAAAATGTTTTTTGGAAAGCAAAATTAATTAATTTATATATTTAACCCGCCAAAAGGCTCTTTATTTTGTTTTTAACTAGCACTGTCTACATAAATAAACATGTTGTTGTACTAAGGAGCACATAAATTAAAGATCTGTTTATTATTCAGGAATATTTGACACTTTTTGTACCTATGTAATCCTAAAATACACCTTCCATAGAAGTGCCCACGTAAAAAAGTGTAAATTAGTCTACACTATTTATGGATAACAAACAGACCTTTAGATAAATAATCTACTTGGCATTTCTTGGAACTTAATTATTGTTACCATGGTGTTTAGTGCGCCCATCACGACAACAACTATTTTACCATACCAGAAATTATAAAACCTTAAATATTGGAATTATAAAGGTATAAAAAAATAATTCTTTTAATTTCTTCTATTCTAAGTAATTAAAGTCGGTCGCTTGCAGCTGGTATACTTTAAATTACTGGAAAGGGACTGGTTTTCTGTAAATATAAATTAATTTTAAAGAGCGTAACGAAGCTTGTAAATACATTTTAACACTCATTTGCTACAAATTAAACTGATGTACTGTAAAAAATTTTTAAGAGCTCTAAGACGAAAATGGGGAAAAGAAATTGGCCGGTAAAGAATGATCCCTTTTTCTAAATCATTTATAACAACTTGTTTCAGTTAAGATAAAGTTGGGTTTAAATTTAGTCTTTTAAGTATGATCGTGTTTGTTTAGATTAGTTGTTTTTGTTTGTTTAACTAGTAATTTAGGTAGGTTATGGTTATAGTTATAATAAAATAGTAATAATTATGTAGATAATTTAGTCACCTACTGTTGCTGGAAATAGTTATACAGGGTGCCACAGATTCGAGGGCATGCATGGGGATCTCAAACCATAAGAGATACGAAGTCGTTAAAATGAAAAGGTGGGATTTAGGTGCCTAACAATGCGCCGTTTAGAAAGTTGTAAAATTCCGAGTACTTTCGGAGATATCCGAAAAAAAACCAGGGGCCCTATCGTTTTTTTTTTCTGACGTTATTTAAAGAGATATGGAAAAACAAAAGACCTTTTATTATTTTTGTTGAGAGATTTTTCGAGACGTTTGTTTGTTAAACCATCATCCTTTATGTATTTAAATACGACATTAATTTTTATTGCATTTTTTAAAGCAGTTATAATCCCAATTACAATGATGTCAACATTTAAAATTTTTTTGTTATATAAACATATTTTTCATAAGAGAAATTAGTAGACAAAACGCACATTATTTCTTATAGAGGCGTTCCATATTTTTAATAAATATTAAGTGTTATACATTTTTGTAATTTGAATAATAAGGGTTTAAAAAAATTAAATAAAAACCCCCTATTTAAAAAAGAAAGTTCCACGATGGTTTAACAAACGAAACGCCCTGCTGAAAATTCCCCAACCCGTTTTGTTATATATCTTTTCTTTTTCCATATCTGTTTAAATAAGGTCAGAAAAAAATAAATAAAATCGGCAAATTTTTTTTTCCCGGAATCCGAAAGACTCGGAATTTCATTTCTAAAATTATATGGTTAGTTACGCAAATACACAACTTTCCCATAATTTAACCGGACTTCGTATCTCTTACGGCCGAGATCCCGTCTGCATGGCCAAACCGTAAAAAATTTATAATAAGCCAAATAAAAATTTACCATTGCGCTAGCCTGTTTTAATTAGGACATTTGATAAAAGAGCCTTTATGATTGTAACTTTTTTAATTTTATTAACTGATACTTAGGATATTTTAATTATCTATCTATCTATCTATTATTGTAGCATGGTGACTTCTCTCGCTGGAGCTCTGAGCACTGAGGCCTAAGTCCATTATGCTCTACACCAACCTTTAAGCATACACAGGTTCCGTAACTCAGTACTGTCCCATATGTATGCATTCCTTTTCACTGATATGGCGCTGTCATTTTAATTACTTAGAGCCCCAATCACTAGTGATGCGAGTCCTGTTAGTGGTAGGAATCTAATGTGCCTAGTGCTAGGCAATTTCTAAGTATATGTATGACGTCCTCTCTTTCCTTTTCACACCAATTTCATGTACTTGTTCACTTTTTCCTAACTTGTTGAGATAGTGTTTGTTTTTTGGAATACCTGTCAGGTGCCCCTTTTTCCCCTATTGAAGACTTTATACTCATCGGTAGGTTCTTTCCCAATAATACCCTTTGATTGTCTGGCTTTTGTCTTTTTCCAGTTCTTATCGAACCGTTTTTCTATCCATGTTCAGCCCTGTCATATCCGTGTTAAAAGAGATTCCCGGTATATTCAGGTCCATTGTCCCCAGCCCCACAAATTGGTAATTTGTCAGCCATTTCATTTCCCAGGTTCCTTTGTGTCCAGGGATTCATTGCTGGGTGACTCTGGTTTTCGTTAGTTTATTAATTGCTTCCCGACATCTATTCAAGTTCTGATATGTGGACTGAATTTGCGATCGCTGCTTTACTGACAGTACATATGGTTATCTTTCCCCATCTCCATTAAGGGGATTCTTCTTTGCCTATTGCCATAACTTTCGCCTGAAATACGGTTGCATATTTTCCCATTGTTTCACAGAACTTGAAATTCGTCCCTTTTTTAAAATAGAAACAGAGGCCTGTGCGGCCTTCTTTCCTGAACCATCTGTTAGATAACTGTGTCTTTGCTTGGTGTCGAACAGCGTTTGTGAGCCCAGTCATCCGCCGATGCCATGTTCACCTTGTGCATGACCCCCCTGCGGTGATGGATTCTCAGCACTAAATTATTTAAAAAATTTTTAAAAAAAAATTGTTTTTATTAGTTAATTAGTATGTCTCTCCATCAACGATTTTTTTTTTTTTAAAAATTTTTAAATTTTTTTGCATCATTTTGAAGTTAAAATGTAGATGTTTTGACATAATATCGACCTATTTAGTATTGTAAGATTAATCTTATTGAAAAATTAAAAAAATGACGTTACTTTATTGTTTTTTTGTATGTAGAATAATTTTCCAAATTTTTTAAAAGGTTAGTTCAGTAATTTTTTTGGAATGGTTCCCCCGATTTTTTAAAAAATTTCTTTGAAAAAAATCATTTTAAAGTTTTTTAGCCCCCAAATTTTATTTTGGGGTAACGGTCATTAAAACGGATAAGTCCGTCAATTTTTTTCCGATTGACCTTAAAATTTAAAACAATTTTTTTGAAATGTTATACATTCATACATTTAAAATTAAAAAAAGTTTGAAACTTTCCCCCCCCTTTAATATCCATATACGAAGAATTTAATGTCGTCTGTCCTAATACATTCATTATCTGTTAAAAAATTTCTAAACATTTTATAATTATGTTTAAAACGGGGCTTTAATTCTTTCAGGTAAATGTCATGGATAAACCAAAAAAAAATATAAATAAATTTTAAAGAGAAATAATACAATTTTTGTTAATAGGTCGACAGAATCCTGCTAGGATTCCCCCCGGGATTTTTTTAAAAAAAGTATTTTATTTATTTTTTTTTTAAAAAAATTCTTAGCATATTAACACAGAATTTTTTAAAAAAAAATTTTCCTTTTAAAAGTATTTACTTAAAAATAATAATTTTGGGGAAAAATGACAAAAAAATCCGTTATTTTATTTTATATTCATCTTGCAATTTTTTTAAAAATTTAAAATTTTTTTATTTTTAAACGTAAATATTTTAAAATGCTTTATGCTTAATCAAATATGCTAAAAATATTATGTAGCCCCCTTTTTTGTTGAATATCACCTATAAATATTGTAGTAGTAAACCTTATTTAGGAATTTAATGTTTTAAAAAAAAAAATATCACCTGGGGGAAAAATCATTAAAAACCTCTATGCAAGTTTTTTCAGACACGTAGTAATTTTTATAAGGTCAGCTCTTAAAATGGGATTAATAATTTATTTTTTTTTTAATGTGGTATAAATATAAAATATACTTACATGACAATTATCTTCATCCCATCTAAATCTACAATTATAAAATCCATTGCACTTTAATGTTGATGATATGAAGGGTTTAAAATGCAGCCCAAAATTTATCTTCAGCGCAGTTTACAGATTTTCCATCTAAAAAAAAATAATTAAAATATTGTTTCTGCTTTATTCGGCGTATCGGTTTTTTCTTGGTCTTAACAATGGAAAATTTAAAAAGGGGGTTTTAAAATTAGGGAAAAGGGTTTTGTTAAGATTAATAAAACATAAAGATACGTTAAGTTGTCGTTAAATCTTTCACATATTTTGAAAATAAATAAATTTTTTGGGGAAGTTTTAAACTAGGATTTCTTTTTGTAGAAGTTTGTTTGGGGGGAAAAAAAAATTTAAAAAAATAGTTTTCTATATAGACCCACCTAACTTCAGCGTTGAAACTTACTGTTCTCGTCATTTTATTCATTGGGCCCCGGATTGCATTTTTTAATTACCTAAAGGCATTTTAGCCTCTTAAAATATTCGTATTTACATTTATAAACAAAATAACTTATAGATAAAAAATTTTTTTAACCCCAAAAAAAAAACATTCATTTAGTTTTTTTTTTTTGAAATGCAAAATTTTTTTAAAAAAAAAAGTTGCTCGTTTTTTTAAAATTTTTTAGCTTACATAAAAGCTAGTTTCAAAGTAAACTTGACAATGTTAGAAAGTGCTCTCAAAACACTTTATTTTTTTTTAATGGATTTTGAATAAATGCAGCTTCCTTTAAGAAGTTTAAAATACTACTGAAGATACGTGGTAAATTATTCAAACTACATATTTTATTCAGAAAAAAAGTTTGGGAATTTGGAAGGACTTTGGAAATATAACTAGACCCCTTTCGAAAAAAACACCGGATAAACCCATTAGTTGGGTAATATTCAAGTAATTTATTAAAGAGCGGTTAATTTTTTCTATTTAATCAATTTAAAAAAAAAATATATAAAAAATGGTTACATTTTTTAAAAATTTTTTGGCAATTTTAAAAAGCTTAACAAAATGCGCGCAAAGTTTTAAAAAAAACTTTAGATCAAAAGGTTTAACAACGGTCGCGCCATTCCTTTTTTAGTAATTAACTGGTTTTTGGGGGGTGTTTGCATTCCTTAAAAAAATTAAAAAAAAATGGCGTATTTTTCAAAAAATATAGCGTTACCCAAGTAACAATTTGCACTTCCCGCAACGTTGTTTTTAGTGCAAAATATAGTCACATCTGCAACGCCTTAATTTTCGACTCAATTTTAAAGCGACAAACTGGTGTGGCAACTAGGTTGGGGGCCCCGGGAGTTTTACACTTTTTTTTTTTAAATAAAAGAAGAATACAGTAAAATTTGGGGGCCCCCCAAAGGGGATGACCGGCCAACCTGTATTTTTTTTGGGGTTTAAAACTAAAGTAAGAACAACTTTCCCAAAATCGTCCGCGTCGGGATGTTTACATTTTTTTTTCAGACACGAAACTCCCAAAAAAAGAAGAAGAAAAAAAAACCTAACCTATGTTTTTGTAAAAAAAATATTTTTCTGAAAACATAAATATTTTATTTTCTTATTCTTTTTTTAAATTTCGTTTAATATAAAAAAAAAAGTAAAGAAAAAAAAAAAAAGATAAAAAGGTTTTAAATTTTTCTACCACATTTTATAGGCAAAAAAATTGCTTGGGTTTTTGAAATCCCCCCCAAAACCAACAAGCAAATCTATTTATATGGATGTGGGTGGTTCCCGAGCTAGTAGAAAATCATGTTCACTTTCATGATTATCTAGGTTAGATTGATTTCAAAAAAATTATTAGGCCTTTTTTTTGAACTACACTAAAAGGGAAAAAGAGGGGGGAGAAAAGAGTTCAAAACTTGGTCCTATTTCGGGGGGCTGTAACTATGAGTCAGTGTGAGTTGATTGAGTTGTGACACTGTCGATTTTTGGGGAACAGGGCTTTTTATACCCCGGTTTTTCCCCCCAAAACCCTTTTTTTTCAAGGGCAATGATTAAAAAAACAAAATAATAAATAATAATCTTTTTTCCCCAAAAATTTCATCGCATTTTGATATTTTTTTTTAATTGAACCCCTTTTTTTATTAGGGGCCATAGTGTAAAATAAGATTTTTATTTTTTTTAAAAAAATTTTTTTAAATTTTTTTTTAAAAATGATTAAAAATTGGCGCGCTGGTTTTTGGGCCCCAAACTCATTTTTTGGACAGTAAACTACCATTCGCTTGTAAAATTTTGGTATTTGAAATTTCCCCCCAAATTTAAATTTTTTTATATTCTAACAATAATTATATTGCTAAGTTATAGCATCAAATTAATAAGATGGCATTTTTTAAAAAGGGTTTGATTATTGCCTTTAATTTTTGGGGGAAGTCCAGTAAAGTTTTCTCCTTTTTGGAAAAAAAAAAAATATTCATTTCGTGGGGGGAGTTGGCGTCTACCTGTGTAAAAACTAGTAATTTAAAAAGGTTGTAAAAAGGTTTAAAAAAGGGGCGGTAGTAACTGCGCAACGTTGGGAACCAAAAAAAAAACTCTTTTGAATTGGATAAAAGCGGGTTGTCTCAACGGTTGTGACGACGTTACAATGCAACGTTGCGTTGCGTTTGGCAACGTTTTTGGGGCGAAAAATTTAGAAGGGTTTGGACATAGTATAGCTTAAAGTACCCCAATTTTTTATTTATGTTTTTTTTTTTAAATGTTTGTTTGGACAAAAAAAAAAGATAAAGAATGGCCAAACCCCATTTGTAGCAATTTGTTTAACTTTGAAAATAAAGAATTTTTAAATTTTTAATAAAACAAAATTTGATTTGTCAAACAGAAATATGCATAAAAAGGGATACTAATTCTAGTATTGTTATATTACGAGGGTTTTTAATTTTTTTTTTGGGAAAAATTTTGTGCATTAAATAAATTCCTATGCTGGTATTTATTAAAAAATGACGACATCCCCAAACTTTGAAAATGACAGTTCGCAGAAAAAGCTTTTTTTTAAATTAAAATTTTTTTAGAAAACAAATCTGATTTAAATTATGATAGAAAACTGTGTCGAATTTTTTTTAACCCTGTTCCTAAAAAAAAAAAAAAGAAAAAAAAGTGAAAAAAAATACAAGGGTTTTTTTTTAATAATCGTGTAAGTTTTCCCCAACTTATACTTTCCAAAAGTTGAGAGAATTGTTTTTAATAATGAACCAAGGAAACCCCTTAGATGTTTGGGCCATGTTATCACAAATTTTTAACAACTGTTTTGTATTTTTCTGGACCATTCCAAATATAACCAATTTTTTCTTCCTGTAAATTTAAAAATAAAACTCTTTAAGGGGCCAATTAAAAACGTTCATATATTTAACAAGTCCTGCCACAGATGCCCAGCAAGATAAAACATATCTTTTCTTCGATCTGCAAGGGGCGTCTTGTTTATTATTCTCCTAACTTGGAGGGTAGAAAATAAAAACTTAGTAACACGGTACCTGTGCACTTTTTTTTTTTTTTTTTTTACTTTCTGACCCTTTTTTTTTTCTTATAATTAAAATTTTTTTTTACTTATTAAAAATTTTTTGGACTTGCAATGTAAAAAAAATTTCCCAAAATTTAAAAAAAAAAAAGTTGACAAAATTTTTTTTTCCCTTCGTTACGGTTGTTATGGATACGCAATACATTGTTTTTTTAGAAAATACCAGTAGAAGCCAAGACAACAAAAAACCCCAAAACTAAGACAAACAAGTTATTCTGATTTTTTTTAAATTAAAAAGACAAAAAATTTTTTTTAAAAAAAAATTAATAAAAGGTTTTAAAACTTTTAAAAAATTTAAATTTTTTTTATTTTTAATTAAAAAAAAAATTATGACAAAATATAAAAAAAAATCTATGTTTATCCCAAAAAGGGACACCCAAAAAATTTGTTAATATTTATGTCTCTAGAAAACATTTTTAAACTAAATTTCCATTAAAATATAGGCGCCAAATGGTCTTTGATACCGACGCCCCTTTAATAATTCTTAAATTCTTCTATTTTCTATTAATAATATGGATGGGGGTTTCCCCAGAAATTTTTATAAATTATTTAAAATATAAGTCTGCTACCATATTATAATTTATTAAATACACGTACACAAATTTTTCTAAAAAAAAACCTAGTGTGTTTATGTCCGTGTGTGAAAGAAATTTTAAAAAATTTTTGATTTTAAATTAATTTTAAAAGTTTTAGAAAAAAAAATAATTGTTTTTGGTTTTTTTTAAAAATAACCCCAAAAATTAAAAAAAAAAAAACAAGGTTTAGAAACTATTTTAAAAAACCCAAAAAAATAAAAAAAAGTTTAAAGTAATCTAAGAGTAAAATAAAAGTATTTAAAAAAACACATAAAGGTTAAATAAAAAACAAGTCTTTTTTATAAAAGTCAATTTAAGTTTATATTATGTTTATGTTATATCAAAAAAAAAAAAAAAAAAAGTTTTATTTCTTTTTATAGGCTAAGGAATTTAGAAAACATATTATTTTTTAATTATATTAAGTTTTATTTAAAATGGGGATTACTGTTTTATTTTTTCGGGTAAAAATTGAACTTGGCTTTTCTTTTTTTTTTCTTATTTGATTTATTTGTTTATGAGAGAATTGGGTATGAGAAAGGAAAGTTGTAGAAAGAAAACATTTTTTGTGCCCAATTTTTTAACAGTAACTAAAATGTTTAAGTTTAAATAAACAATAAATTACAAATATAAGTAGTCCGTTTCTTGTGTTGTGTTGTTAAAAACGTAAATATAACGTTTGTTGATTAGTGTGCACTATTATTTTAACGCTCTGGGGTAATTTTTTTTTTTGATGACACTAGTTATACTAACCCCTTTTTCCTGAAACCTAACTTTTTTATTTAAAAAAGATCAAAAAATCATCAATATAAAGTACTAAAAAAATTTTGTTTATATTCTTGCTGACCTAAAACCAAGAAATCAAAAAAAAATATATATATATATATATATATAAAATATATATATATATATATATATATATATATATATATATATATATATATATATATATATATATATATATATATTTGGTAACCATATAAATTTAATATTTTTTAAATATCAATTAAAGAATACAGAAAAAATATGAAAGGGTAAGATAGAAAAAGAAAGCACATTTTAAGTAATTAAATAAACACCATCTAGCGCTAAAAAAAAAAACGTATTAATATGTACATGCCATAATACCTAATAGTGCATCTGTTTCAATGGCCAATTGAGCTTTAAGGTATTAATTAGTGATGGGCATAATGGGGTTATTTAAGAATCAATTATTGAATTATGAATGATTTAATAATCGGATTATATGATAACCCAAATTAAATAATTATTTTATTTTTTTAATCGTTTGAATTTAAATTTTGATTTCTGAATAATAACTCAATTCCGATATAACTAAACACAAACACTAAATATTATATAAGTTTGTCAAAAAGTCCTTAATAATTTGTCAAGGGTTCTGGGCTTTTTTGACACTGTATAATATATATTTTATTACTATTATTATTTTAGGGTAAGTAAATTTTCATTTGCCATAATTTTTTTTAGGGCCCACCAATTTTTTGAAATTTTGATACCGGGATTTTTGGGGGTGATCCGGCTGAAGACAATTTTTTTCGTACCTCCCAGTTTTTGATAACGCCCCATTCAAACCCCAACCAGCAAAAACTTTCCTAAAATTCCTCCTTCTAAAAACTTACCCCAAAATGGAAGATTTTATCAAATACACTATTATTTTATAAGATAAATTTAATTTCACCTTTATTTAACAAATATTTTTAATTAAAAAAGACAAACACTTTCCAAAAAATTTTTTACTTTTATAAATGTCAAAAAAATTTGGGTTAGAGATTTTAGACTTTTTTTATGTTGGTAGAAGGGACCCGCGAAACAATCGAATGGCCTACTTTATAAATTTGAATTATTTTAATTTTTGCGATTTAAATTTAAAAATTAAGCGCATTCAATTGTTTCTTGGGTCCCTGGGGGACCAACATAAAATTTCTAAAATACCTACCTAGACAATTTTGTTCATTTTAAAATAAAAAAAATATTTTTTAAACGCTTGTTGTGCTTTTTTATTTAAAATAATTGTTAAATTAAGGAAATTTAAATTTATATAATATAATAAGTATATTCCATAAAATCTTCCTTTTGGGAAAAATTTGTGAAAGAAGGAGGAATTTTGGAGTTTCAGGTGTGAGGTTAGGTTCAAGTGAGGCGTTATAACTTAAAATCTAAGAGTCCGACAAAATGACTTCAGATTCGTGATAACGCCCCAAAACCCCTGGTATACAAAATTTAATAAAATCGCCCGTCCCGGTAAGAAAAAATTCCTTTTTTAAAATTTTAAGTTGTCCCCTCTATTTACATAAAATATACTTTACTATTAAAATATTAAATCTTATTATTATTACAGGGTTTTTTTTCGCGACGCGTAAAATTCTGTGGAATCAGGTTATTTTTCGTAATTCAAATTAAATCTGAAAAATCGCATGATAGGCGATTATTTCAATAATCGGATTATGATTATTTTTAATTAATTATCCCATCACTAGTTTAATAGCTTGGGTTAGAACAAACTTTATTTTTGGCAAAAATATATTGAATTTATAAATATATTTTACATCTTTCCCCTTTTGTTAAAAAAGTTGCTTAAAATTTCTTTGTAGATTTAATAAGAATTTTTAAAAAATAATAAAAAAACCTAGAGCATACTTTTAAAATGCAAACATTTTAGTTCGATTTTCTTTTGATATCCCAAAAATGAAAATACAAAATTATTTTAAACTTTTTCTATTTAGGCGTTATTCTATTATCGATATTTTAAGATCCCTATGTTTGGGCACTAATTTGGTTAGTTGTGGTTGGGGTAAAAGACCAAATGCAGGAAACTAATTTTCAAATAAATGACTTTTTAAAGAAAAACCTTTTAAACATAAGTGTTTTCCCTAGACATTGTATGAAACAAAAAAGTTGAATGTTGGATAGTACAGTAACTATTTATTCATAACTTAGTTTATTATTTATTAACTTTTGAAAAGAGAACCGCCGCAAGCTGACGATTATAAAATAAAAGGCGAAACTTTGTTACGCTATAATTAAAGTTTTTTGCATTGGAAAATTTTTGCAGTGTTAGAAGTAATTGCGATTTAAATAAAACAGTGGTCTTAAAAAAGTTTTTAACGAAGAACCGTCACAAACTAATTTATATAACGTTCATAAAGTTCTAAGCATAAAAAGACTTTTTATTCAGATCTCTAATATTTTCATTTGTGGCAATCATCGTGCAGTGCAATTTACAACTTAAAACTTTTTAAATTTTTATACACCAAAATTCATGTTTTAAAAAGCTGTTTACTATTATCTTTCAAAACTGAATTTTATTGTTTTTGTTATAATAGAAAAAAAGTATTACAATTGCTTATTTTTTATGTATGACTAAAAAGGTTACAGATCAATATAGTAGTGTTAATAAATACATAAAACTGACAAAATTTTGGAAGTCCTCAAGAACAGCTCTGATTTTGATATATATATTTTTTAATAATTTTTTTTCCTAATATTTAAAAAGAAAACTTTTAAAAACAGACAAACAAATATTTATATTGTTTAAAAAATACTTAGATATTTAAAAAGGAACTTTTTTTTAATTCTGTCTTTCAACTATTTTTTTTCGTTTTAGCAGAATCTTTTTTGTAGATAATTGAATTTCCTACAAAAATAGTTTTATATTATTTTCTCGTATTTTTCATAATTTCAAAGATATCGTGGACTTCCATTTCTGAGGGGCAGAAATTTTCCAACTTCCGGACTGTAATAATTTTTCCAAGATATTTTTTATATAATAGTGACATAAAATGAATAAAACAAAGAAAAATTAAAAAATATGTGTCTTTAGGATTTAAACAACTCTGAGAAACATATTGTATATAATATATTTAAGAAAAAAATAATAAAATTCAAAAAAATAAAATTTTATGAAAAATATTTATCATAATTTTTTAAACATTTTATTAAATGTTAAAAAATTTTTCTTTACTTACAAATAAAAAAATTTAATTTCGATTTATGTTTTGCGTATTAGAGATTTTCCTTTTTCAAGTGGTGGGTGGTTATCGCAGTAATTACACCAAAAAACTGCAAACCGATGAGCAATAAAAGCCACTTTTTTTTACAGCCACATGCTGAACCGCATCCTGGTTTGCAGGAATAAAATATTATTTTTAGGACGTTTTTGGTTTAAAAATTGTTTTTCCAACTTTATTCTTCAAGAGGGAAACAGAAAATTAATTTTCCATTGCTGAACTTGTGAGTAGACTCTTTTAATATTTTGCTTTGCCATTCTCTGTCGAAAGGTGTGGTGAAGTTGTAAACTTTATCTTTTGAAGGTAATGCTATGAAACGTTTGTATCGGAGTATAGTCAGGTTTTTGGCAGTTGTAGCACCATACATTATAAGATAAAGCTTAAACCTTTACAAAAAAATACTTCGTCCTTTATTTTTAACCCAAAAGTTTCAGCTGCCACACATAATTTATAATTAGTATAAAAAATTTTAATAAAATCATTTTTGCCTGCATGCATGAATGATGCTCTTTCTTAATATTTTCATATTTTAGTTGTTGTTAAACAAACTCGTTGTAAAATACTATTTTTAAGTGGTTTCAATAAAACATTTCTTTATTATCAGGTGCTAAGAGCCTACTTACAAGTCCAGCAATAGAAAATTAATTCTCTAATTCCCCCTAAAGAATGGCATTGGCAAAAAGACGATTATTGAAAACCAGTGAAAATGACGCAACCAGCAGCACCTGAAAACGTCCCTAAAATCATATTTTGCTCCTGCAAAACAGTATGCGGTTTAGCATGTGGCTGTAAAAAAAGTAGCCTTCATTGCTTACCGGCTTGCATTGTTTGCTGGACTGCGATGACCACCCACAAATTGAAGAAGATAAAATCTCCGATATGAAAAATATCAATGAAAATTAAATTTCCTATTTTTTGAATATTTGAGTAAAGTAGAATTTTTTTACCATTTAATAAAATATTTTAAAACTTTTGATAAATAAATCTTTATGAAATTTTATTTATTTAAATTTTATCATATTTTTTTAAATATCTAATATAGAATATGTTTCTCAGTGTTGTTTAAATCCTAAAAAAAACATATAAATTTTTAATTTTGTTAGGTATGTATTTTTATTTTATGTCACTATTATATACAAATATCTTATAAGCAATTATTACAGTACGAAAATTAAGTAAAATTTCTGCCATCAGAAATTAAAGGTTACGATATCTTCGAAATTATGAAAAATACGTGAAAATAATATAAAGCTACTTTTGTAGGGAATTTAAGGATTAAAAAATGTTTTATTTAAATATTATAAATATTGTTTAAACAATATAAAAATTTGTTTGGAGGGGCTAAAAGGTTTCTAATTTTAAATAATAAGAAAAAACAAAATTATTAAAAAAAAATAATTAAAATCGAAACTGTTCTTTAGGACTTCCAATTAAAATGCTTTATTGACGCTACTTATAACTGCAGCAATAAATTGGGATTTTTATAACTAGATTTTTTTTGTTATTTTAAAATATAAAATAGGAATTATTTGGGATCTACAAAACTGATCCTTAAAGCATAGTAGCCAAAACCTTTTGTCACCAAACCTGGATCTTTTTTAACCACCAGACAACCCAAAAAGCAGTAACTGCTCCTATTAATTGCTCAGATCTTAGTCCAGTTACCGGTAAATATACCAAAATCAAGGTCCAAACCCCCCGGCATTGCACTAAATTAATACTTGAATGGTCTGAGTGATATCTTTATCACCTACCCTTAAGACTTATTTCTTTTCTTTTTCTGATCTTTATTAAATGGGTGGGTCAACAAATAATATAGATAATATTAAATATTACAACAGTTAATTGATATCTTAAAAGCTTGATATTACATTATACCGAGGAAATACACTGATTTATGATTTTGGATCATTGATAAATTAAAATAATTTCTAGCTTCGATTATGAGGGGTTTTGAATCGGATAGCAATACAATTTATTGGTTTTCAGCACGAAAGAACTTTATTTTTTATAGTCCAATCAGCATAGATCTTTTTTTGTAATTAATGTTAACAGATATCTGAATGCTTTATGAGCCAATTTTTTTTTCAGATAATTTTGTTAAACAATAATTATTAAAAAAGGTGCCTCTTTTCCGTTTTTTTTTTTAATATAACAAAAAGTACTGACTATATCACTTTACTCATAAAAAAACCGTTTGTAGAGAATTCAAAAACCTACAAAATGGTTTTTGAAAAATCCCGATCCGACCATTTTTCACCGAGAAAAGCCGGAAGAACGCTTAAAACAGACCTTTTTCAAAATTTTATCTCTGTTAATTTTTTTAAAATTAAGGGGCTAATTTTTTGGAAAAAGATAGTCAATGGATATACTTTGAGCTGCCATAAAAATAAAATTGGGGATATTAATAGTTTTTTTTCAATTGCACTATAAACAAATTAGACCCTTTTTCTTCCCCGTGTTTTTAAAAAATTAAGGCAAATGGTCCATTTAAATTTTTTAAAAGGCTTTAAAGTTAGGGTTAACAAACCAAATTGTATATCTCACATTTTTATATAAGTTTGGAGAACATTTTTAAAAATGCTTGTGAACCTAGCACGCAGCCCGTCTCTCCCTTCTGCTTCGCTGCTGGGTGCTCCCTCCACGGTCGCCTCAGTACGTCTCGGTCGCGAATTTTCATAAACCATTTTGTAGGTTTTTAAGTTCTCTACAAACAATCTTTTATGAGTAAAGTTATATGGCCAGTACTTTTTTTTATATTAAAAAAGGTCCCTTTTTTTAAATAATTATTGTAAAAAAAATTAGCTAAAAAAAAATTGGTTAAATTTTTAATTTTAGTAATCTACAGGTTATTCCGGAAGTCATGGCGCAGTCTGATATGTGTTAACATTAATTACAAAAATGACATTTTTTTTGCTACAATTACTGGACTATCATGCTATCGTTAACTTAGTCTTTGACTCATAAAATAATTAAGTCGTATTGGCTTCTTACTTTAATAATTGGAATTAAAAAAAAAGCTTACGATTTAGATTTTTTAATTGTCTTATTAATAGTTTGGTAAAGTTTTAGGACTAATTTATGTTGAAGTTGAAACAGTATGTTGGGTTTAGATGATTCAAGAAGATATTAGAACATCTGAGACTTTTTAATGGCAAATATCTAGAAGCACCCCTTAGCCAAATATTCAACTCAAATGGTAATTAACCTCCAGAATAATTTACTCTCGAGTGTACCATCTTTAATTTTTTTTCTTGGGAATATGGTAAGTAGAGAATTAAATATGGGTACATTAAAATATTAAAAGAAAAGAAAATGCAGAGTAGGAAAAAAAGGTAGCATTCAAGTATTATTATTTTTGCCCCCATCTCCCACATGTAACTCACCATAACATTTTTCTGTACCCCTCCTCCCCCCTTGTAAAACGTTACGTTACCACCAAGTGACCATTTTTACCTAAAAACAATGTAAGGCAACAAGTGTAAATTCGCTACCTAATACTTCGCTCCCAAAGGGAAAGAAAGCAAAACTGCATTATACATTCAAAACTTAAAACTTTTAAATTATAACTCTTTTGGTGTGAAACCGCCTCATATGAGGAATAGTTTCTGTACTAACTATTAGTGGTGCTCTACAATAAAATAACGGTAGCCTGGGTACCAGGCCACGAGGGCCACCTAGGTAACGAAGAGGCCGACGACCTAGCCAAAAGAGGATCAGCAATGGAAAGGAAAAACCCTCAGCCATTCTGTGGAATCTCGACAGGCCTCATTAAAGTATCTAATAAGAGCTGGGTTGACAGAGAGTTTCAAAGCTGGTGGTTACAAGTTTACCTCGGACTTACTGAGCCACAGTCGTAAGGTCAGTCGTAGGTCAACTAACAGGACATTGCACACTCAACAAGCACCTGGAAAGAATAGGCCTGGTGGAGGATAGCCTGTGTAGGTTCTGCCAGGAGGCTGAAGAAACAGCCGTACATGTGTGGTGCCACTGCGAAGCCTATGTGGTTTAGGTTTACTAGGCTTGGTGAGGAAAAGTCAAAACCGGCAAGATATATAGAGTGGCCAGTGTCAAGACTCTGGAGTCTAGTTAAGAAGACGGGCCTGAACAAGGTACTCTAAAGAACGATAGGAGAAACCACAATAAATCTGGTAAGGTTGCAGTGGTGGAGGTCATTTTTGCCATCTCCGCTCCGCATAATAATCTTATCTTATCTAATATACAATAAAATAATTTTTAGTCTTTTATTCTTCTTCATAAATTGAATTCAACACGAAAAATAAAGCAAATATTTTTAAAATATATAATATTATGAACTGTAAAAAAATCGAATCACAACAAAACTTCGGGTTCGTTTTTTTTTTTTTTTTTCTTTGTTATCAGTCACATTGATTTTGACATTTTTGATTGGACCTGCAGATGACCTAAAACAATTTTTAAATTTAATTTGGTTTATTTGGGATTTTGTATTTATTTGTCCAGATTATAATACAGAGAGTTATCTCTCATATACAAACACACATCAAAGTTTTTAACCACGTTTTTAATTAGTGATGGGATAATTCGAATTAAAAAAAAACGGGGAATCCGATTATTGAAATAATCGCTATCAAGGATTATTCAGATTTAATTTGAATTAAAAAATAACCCCATTCCCAAAATTTATTACGCGTCGCGAAAAAAAAAAACCTGTAATAACTAATAAGATTTAATATTTTAATAGTAAAGTATATATTTATGTAAATAGAGAGGACAAAAATTTAAATTTTAAAAAAGGGGTTTTTTCTTTTTGGGCCCCCAAAAATTTTTTGTATACAGGGGTTTTTGGGGCGCTTATCACGAATCTGAATATATTTTTTTGGACTCTGCTAGATTTTAAAATTTTAACGCCTCACTTTGAACCCCCAAACCCCACCTCCCCAAATTTTAAAAACCCCTCCCTTCTTAAAATTAATTACACCCCCAAAAGGAAGATTTTATTTTGGAATATACTTATTATATTATATAAATTTAAATTTACCCCTTTTTTCCAAAATTTTTAAAAAGCACAACAAGCGTTTAAAAAAAAATTTTTTTTTCTTTTTTAAAAATCAACAAAAGGGGGGTATTTTGGGGAAATTTTAAGGGACCAGGGGGCCCCCGAAACAATTGAAAACGCTAAATTTTTAAATTTAAAAAATAAAAATTAAAAAAATTAAATTTATAAAGTAGGCCATTTGGGGTTTTTTCGCGGGTCCCCCGGGGTACCAACATAAAAAAATCTAAAATCTCTGGGGGAATTTTTTTGGCAAAATTTTAAAAGTAAAAAAAAAATTTTAAAAAAGCTGGTTTGTCTTTTTTTAAAAATATTTGGGAAAAAAGGGAAATTTTAAAATTTTTTTTTTAAAATAATAAGGGATTTCGATAAAATCTTCCAAAATTTTGGGGTAATTCGTTTTTTTAAGGAGGAATTTTAGGAAAAGTTTTGCTGGTTAGGTTCAATGGGGTTATAACTTTAAAAACCAGCGGCGAAAAAAAAATTACTTCAGATTCGTGATCAGCGCCCCCCAAAAACCCCCCGGATACAAAATTTCAATAAAATCGGCTGTGGGCCCCTAAAATAAAAATTATGGAAATGAAAAATTTTCTTACCTACTAAAATAATAATAGTAATAATAATATATATTAAATGTCAAAAATAAACCCCGTTGGGAAAATTTCAATTTTTCAACAAAAAAAAACCTCCCATAAAAAAATTTTGATTTGTAATATTAGGACTTATACTAATATTAAAAATTTAACCCCCCAAATGTTTTTTAAACCTCAGATTTTTGGAAGGGTTTTAAAAGAGGGGAAAAAGGGCCAAAATTATTAAGGATTGGACCCATCTTTTAAATATCCCTTTATTTTTTTTTTTTATAATCATTTTGGGAAACATCTGTTGATTTTTTGATTAGATAGATCTACGTGTAAGAAAAATGTCGACGCGAATTTGTGTTAATAAAGCTGATAAATTATTTTTATTTGTGGCGGGAAAACCGCGAAGGGGTACCAAAAAACCGATATCTTCACTAGTAAAAAAAGGGTTTTAACGTACTTTTGGGTGAAAATTTGGGATCAAAAAATGGGGCCTGGGCCCCAAAAATGTGTTGCAGTTCGTGTTCGAGAACATTGACGGGATTTGGGTAAAAGGTACCCCTAAATCTTCCCCTTTTCAGTTCCCAAAGGTTTGGGGGGGGAACCACGTAATCACGGATGATTTTATTTTTTCAACGAATATCAAAGGAATTTAGCAAACCAAGCGTAGCATTCAGTATCCCCAATTTCCCCTCTGCAATGCGACCAGTCCCCAAGGGCAACCCCAAACCCCTTCCCCCAAACCCCCTGAGAGTTACACGTTTTATTCCGGGAAACAGACTCTCGAAGTAATTTTGCCAAGGGACCAAACCCACATCCCCGTTTCCCTTATTTTTCCCCCCAACACCCCATTTAATCACTCAAGGGGAAATTAATGACCTTTTTTCCGTGACTTTTGGGCCTCCGAAAACAAAAAAAACGGGAAATTCTCGGATCCCCCCCTGCAGCAGTGGAACCTCTTGGAAAAAAGGGGTTAAGGGGTCCATCTACAGAAAAAGGGGAAACTTTCCTCCAAATTTTTTTTCAGCGGACGGTGATTTTAGGGATTTTGCCATGAATTTCCCGGCCCAATGGTCGAACTGAACTTAC
>JAHBCN010013932.1:0-23580 GCA_019359885.1 Listronotus oregonensis
AAAAAAAAATAGAAAAATTTTAAAGGTTTTCAAAAAAAACAAAAAATCTTAGGAGGCCATGTTTTGGTATTGAGGCATAACTTTTAATTCTGAACTTTTCTTTATAACCTTTTGCTGAATTTTTTTAAATAAGGGTACTTTACTCCTGTACAATTTTTATATTTTTTGACCTACCCTGTACTTAACCCGAGACAGTTACAGTGTACGTTTCATTGTTGTTACCATAGAAACTTTTATGAACCTGATTTCCAATGAAAAGGTGTTAATCTAGGATCCGTGTTTTAATACGAGGTGTTACGAAATACTGCAAAAATTATGTTTATGTAGTTTTTATTATTTTTGAAGGTAAAGGCGGACACTAAATTGTCGGACAGGTGTATCACTATTTTCTACAATAAATTTAAAAGAAAAAAAAGTGAAAATTAGGTTTGTGGTCAACGATTTTTTATACCCCGTCAAAATTCCAATTTCCAGCTGTCGGACTGAAAAAATGCGGCTTGAAATTTGTCGGACAAACATAAAATGGTATTTTATAAATTATTTACAATTAATTTTACCAAAAATTACCTATGTGGTGATCGGTTTTCAATACCCTGTCATTTGGGCATGTTTCAAGCGGTAGACATGAAAAAGTCGGACAAATTTTTGTCGGACAAGTTTAAATTCACATTTTCAACAAAATTTGCAGTAACTTTAGCAAAAAAAAAGTTGTGGTTATGACTTTTTAGAACCTTGGGAAATCGCCATAATATAGGGCTTTTTCGAGCGGAAAAGCGGAGGAACCGAGAAAAGTCGCAGAGGAAAAGTGTGGTAGACTCGTCGAAACGAAGTTCCTCACGAATTATAAAGTATGTGGTAATCAACTTGCCAGGGGGGGCCTGTACTGTGGACTATAAGCATTAAATATAAATTTTTAAGGAGACATTAAAAGCCTAAAAACAAATAAGAACAAGAAATATGATTCCCTGTTAGGTCTTCGTTGAATAATTATGTATAGATATAGCAACCTGACTTGAAAAAATAATAATAAAAGGAACAGCAAGAACACAAAAAGTTAAAACTCCACCTACTACTTTTCTACCTTTGCCCCTATAAATGCGGCCCATCAATTTATTTTCTTATTTGAAAGTCTACAATATTCGGTGAGGAATGAAACGTCGATTTCCTGAAGTAAACTGTATAAATTAGGGAATTCCAAGAAGATATTAAGTTAAATAGAATGGTAAACGCGGCTTGAATATCAATCCTATTAAAATGTCGTTTCTGTTTTCCGTTAAAGAGTATCAGTTCTTATATAATATAGTTCGAAAAATACCCATTTCCTGACGGTTTTTTTGGCAATTAAGATTTAACAGCAATTATCAATACCATCTTTTAAAACACAGTGCATAGAACCTAAAAACCATAATCACTACAAATGTTACTATTTTTCTCTGTTTCTTAAGAGGTTATACCTATTTTTAGAAAACACATATGTCGAAGTATATTGTCTGAAAATTTCAAATTGATCCGCTAAATATTCTCAAAGCTATACCCATATTTGTAAGGACCTCTTCAAGCGTTACACCCGTATTTAGAAAACTTCAAACGCGTTTATCTCGAAACTATGTTTTCAATGTCGGTGAGCATGATTTTTCCGAAACGGCTTGACTGATCAGGTTAAAAATTTTACACAATCTTCTTAGCTATATTCCCCAGGTATCTATCGTAGGAATAAGATTACTGAAAACTATTTTGATTTTTTTAAACCAACTGAAGTTGGAAATTTCTTCGAAAATCGCAATTTTTTTTTGAGAAGCCGTCATTTGTCAAAAATCAAAATTTTGTCTATTCCTTCGATTACCTGCATCCATCTACTCCACTGGTGTTCTTCAAAACGAACAATGGAGTTTTTAAGCTTAAGAAATTCGCTATATTTGTTAAATAGAATCCCTCTTCATAAAAAGTTCTTAAAAACCACGTTTTTTCAAGTTTCCAACTTTTTTCCAATAGCTTATTAAAAAAGTTATTAAAAATAGCCATTTTTTTTTCTTTAAGAGTAAAAAAATTAATTTAAATATTTCACTCATATACAGTATGTCCGCGGAAAAGGTGTTGAAGAGAAAAAAACTTTTTTATTTTTGATTTTATCGAAAAAAGCTACTCCTGATAAAAATTTTGCTACTTCTTAGAGTAAGATTGGGATAGAAACATTTAACATATTTTATACGCGGTGTTCAGAAAATTGAAAAAACTTAAGATGGTACAGGAGTAAAGTGCATTTATTTGAGAAGACATGAAAATAAGTTACAAGGAAAAGTTGTTCCAAATTAAAGGTAGTCTCTAATACCAATTTTCGAAAAAATCGGCCTACTTTTATTTATTTGTGATTAAATTTATTTCAATATCAATTTAAAATTTTAATATCAATTTTATCAAATTTTTGGCTGTTAAGTAAGCATTTAAAGCTGACGATACTGCGGCTAATGAATTATAAAAGCGAAGTGTCAATAAAGCTTGTCACTATCAATGCCTACTAGTACAATAATAAGTTGTTAATTTGGAATTAGTTAATTAATATTATAATAATTTTCATCAAAAGTAGGCCGATTTTTTTGAAAATTGATATTAGGAACTATCTTTTACTTTTAAACAACTTTTCCATATCTTCTCAAATAAATCCACTTTACTCTTGAACCATTTAAAGTTTTTTCAATTTTCTGAATACCGCGTATAAAATTTGTTAAATGTTTTTATTCTAATCTTACTCTAAGAAGTAGCAAACCTTTTTCGTGGACGTACTGGTACTTCTTTATTTTTAATTTTATCAAAAAAAGTTACTTGTAATAAAAATTTTTGCTTCTTCTTAAAGTAAGATTGGGATAGAAACATTTAACATATTTTATACGCGGTGTTCAGAAAACTTGAAAAACTTAAAATGGTACAAGATTAAAGTGCATTTATTTGCAAAGATATGGAAATAAGTTACTAGAAAAAGTTGTTCAAACGTAAAAGGTTGTCTCCAATACCAATTTTCAAAAAAATCGGCCCACTTTTATTTATTTGTATTTAAAATTTCATTATCAATTAACTAATTCCAAATTTTTGTACTAGTAGGCGTTAATAATGACAAGCTTTATTGACACTTCGCTTTTATAAAAAAAATTAGCCGCAGTATCGTCAGCATTAAATGCTTACTTAACAGCAAAAAATTAGACAATAAATTGATATTAAAAATTTAAATTGATATTAAAATAAATTTAATCACAAATAAATAAAAGTAGGCCGTTTTTTTTGAAAATGGGTATTAGAGACTACCTTTTAATTTTGAACACCTTTTCCTTGTAACTTACTCCATATCTTCTCAAATAAATGCACTTTACTCTTGTACCATTTTAAGTTTTTTCAATTTTCTGAACACCGCGTATAAAATATGTTAAATGTTTCTATTCCAATCTTACTCTTAGAAGTAGCAAAATTTTTTATCAAGAGTAGCTTTTTTCGATAAAACCAAAAATAAAAAAGTTTTTTCTCTTCAACACTTTTTCCGCGGACATACTGTATAAATTTTACCATAAGACACGTTAAAAATCAAAAAAATTCAGCGGAAATTTCACGTAGCCTAGACAACGTGGTATTTCCACTCACTTACAAACGCAGAACAATCGAACCTGTTTGGATTGTCAATTAGAAACGTCAAAATCAGTCAAAATGAGTCGATTTGGTCATGTACACGATGAATAAATAGATAAAGTAATAAAAAAAACAATTTCAGTTATAGTTTTAATTATGTTGCATGAAATTTAAAATTGTATGACAAAATAACCATTTTAATAGTATAATACTCCTATATTTCTCCATTTTAGAAATATTCTCCCTTAACCAGATAATTTTCATTCAAGCTTGTTACATTATTATAAATAACAAGATTTCATAAAAATTGTCGGTATATAAAAAAACAGAGAAAAGCTAAATTTTGTATGAATTTTAATTTTTTAGGTTCAATGCACTTTTTTTAAATACTGTATTGGTGATTTTCTCTTAAACTGTATTTGTTCAAACAACTTTTATTTTGCTCTGTACTATTCTATAAAATTTGTTCTTTTCCGGTCCAAAAAATCCTCTTTCTTAAAAGAAAATTGTCAAGAAAGTTGGTAGTTTTTGATGAGTTTGGAAAAAATTACCATTTCAGTATATTTTCTTTGGGATTGCTCGCCTTAAATTTTTTTATAAAATGGGACCACTTTGGTCCAGGTTCCGGAGTATAACGAACTGAGCCTGCACAGTCTTATTATTCCCTATGAACTTGCAGATCGCCTGCCACAAAAAAACCCCCAAAAAATCTATAACCTAAAGTCCAAAATTTCTGTCAGTGACTCATTTAATACCGGCCACCCAACCGACGAAGCGGCTGAATAAAAATCTAACACTAGTAAATGATTTTTAAGCATATGATATACTTTTCCGCTCAAATAACAGTGAACCGGCCAAAAGTTTCATCGCCACGTTGTCATAATTCGCAAGAATAAATCACCAGCCAGCGATCGCACTTAAAATAGCACGCCAATATGTATTGAAATCATTGTTATCGGAAGACAATAAAAGTGGCAACACACATTCCTTAGTTTACAACTTGAAGAGACTTGAAAATAAGCGTATCGACAGGGTTTTCGTGCTGTTCGATGATTTTATTTAGTTATTATTGATTATGGACAGATTTTGTAAGTTTAAATTTTAATTGCTATACAGGGTATTTTCTAAATATTATAAATTTCTAATAATTGTAGTATATAGATATTGTTTTGTATATAAAGATTTAGTGTTGTTAAGTGCTTTTAATTCTGTAAACTATGAATATTAACCAACCTTTAACTAGTTATCCGCCTATAAAAAAATCGTTAAAAGAACGAATAATGGTTAAAAATGTTTACCATAGGATTCGGGAACGAAATCCAGAACTAACCACTTTGGATGCTGCAGAGATATGTGCAACTTTAACAAAAGTTAATTCGCGTACGGTATTCAGAGTTTTAAAAGGCAAAAAAATCAATATTAGTAATTATGCGGATACTGGAAAATGCGATTTTTTCGCTATTTTTTTGCACACTTTTTACTTTTCGATTGTTAAACATGAATCAGAAGCTGTTTTTTGGCTGCCTCTTATAGTATTTAAAAAATAATAATAATTGAATTGTTTAATTCCATTTTACGACATATTCCTTTAAATTCTGTCATTTGCACGAAAACATATTTAAAAAACTCATACTATGTTAATATTAAAAAAAACACTTAAAAAGTAAGGAAAAAACCTTAATTTTCAATAAAAAGTAGGTAAAACGTTTACGTCCGAATTCAACTCGAAATTCTAAAAATGTTGACCTGTTACCAGGTTGTAATAGTTTTCTTTATGACATTTTTATAAGTATGCGAACCTTGCTTCGCTCAACCCACAATGTTTAATCAAAAATATTCTCGATATGGAAATCCTAAATATGGAACACGAAAGACCCGAAATAGTTACTGGATTCTACAAGCTGATGATCTCAGAGCTTTCGTGTTCCTTATATAGTGGATATTTTTGATGAAGCAATGCGTGTGAATATCGTATTTAATATTGAGATTGCAAGATCGGTGGTGAATTGGCAAATCGGTGTAACTTGGATTTTCTATCGTTCTGCTTTTACATCTTTTTTAATTTATGTTAAGACTAAAATTTTATTATTTTTTTCATGTAGCAAAATAAAATCAGAGAAGGTAAAATTAAAGTAAAAAATGTATTTTTTTTTTGGAAAAACGTTGAAAAATCGCCAAAAAAACTCAAATTTGTGTTCTATGACCTCAAAATAGGAGGTGTGCAAAATTAAGCAAAAAAATTACATTTTTCATTAATCCGAATAATACCAAAATAATATAGGCTTGTTACTAATTTAAAGGGTTGATGAAAATGTGAGAAAATAACTTTTGCTTGTAAAAAATATTTTCATGTTTTGACGAAATTTTATCATTTATTTTCTAAAATGCATACGCCACTGGAATTGATTCCCCTGACCCCACACAACCCGGGGCACTCTAAAAGCGAGCGATGCGTCATTGACAGAAATTTTGGACTTCTGACAGCTTTTTAAGTTCATGACGATTTGTCATAAATAACAAACAACTTAATATGTCATTTATGACAAAACGTCATAAACCTAAAAAGCTGTCAGAATTTCCCAACTTTTTAATCCAAAATTTTCTTAAAATATAGTTTAAATTTCTATTTTTCCTCTTAATTTTATCTTGACAACGGTGGTCGACTTGCCACCGAAACGTAGATTAGTGTTTTTGATTTTTGGGTTTTTTGGGGGGAAATCTCTTCTTTTTTGTTGCAGCCAATCCGCAAGTTTATAGGGGTCAATAAGGCTGAACAGGCTCAGTTCGTTATACCCTGGGACCTGGACCAAAGTGGTCCCATTTTATAAAAAATTTTAAGGCGAGCAATCCCAAAAAAAATACACTAAAATATAAATCCGCCACAAAATTATAGATCAAACTTAAAATGTACCATTTTCCGTAATTATTTTCGCAGTAGCAATGCTTACTGGTTTTTAACGAAATATTATTTACACAATTAAAAAAAACAAATTAGGCATTTTTTCATTCATAATGGTTGAAAATTAGATGTGTCCCATTTTTGCAAAGTCCCTTAAAATTTAGAAACAAAAATTTCGTTTAATAGATTTTGCACTACACAGAACTTACCTTATCTACAACTAAACATTAATCAGTCGGTTAAATATTTCCCAATTGTAAACCTTTTTACACAGGATAAACAAAAAAATCTAAAAATACTCAATACATTTTTATGTAGTAAATTTTTTTAAATAATTTTACCTACTTTCAGTAATTTCATAATATACAAGGCCAATAATTAAAAAAGAAAACTTAAACCCTATCCCGCCTTTTTCTGGCGCCTTGTATAATTGCACATTACCAAGAAATCTACGAAATATTTATTCGTGCAACCAGTTGCGAAAAGCACTATTTTTCGTAACAAGCAAATTTATTAGTTGTGAAAAATAGTGTTTCCCAACACGTTTTTTTAATTCAAGTTGAAAATATAAAAAAAACTTTTCAAAACTTATTGACGTTGTCAAATGTCTTAGTTTTCATAACTAGTTGTTACAAAAAGTAAAATTTTCGCAACTGGTGATGAAAAGTAAGATATTTGACCACGTCAATAAGTTTTGAAAAGTGTCACTTTAAACGTCAAAATTTAATTTGTGGAACTCGCTTCGCTCGTTTTGCAGAAATCTGCTTGTTACGAAAAATAGTGGTTTTTCCACCTAGTTGCACAAATAACTATCTTAGCTTTAACTTACACTTTAAGAAAAATTAGACCTTTTAGACACCCAATGTATACGAAATATTTGAAAAACACATATCACTGACATTCCTAATGTCTGCCCAGGCTTTTACATTTTTATTTACCCTGTATAATTTACCTAATTAATAAATCAAACATTAAAGCATATTATTATCACATTATTTACGAAAATGTTAATTCTGTCGTTCGAAAAATTATTCTGTACTTTTTCATAGAGATATATCGTGATCGATTGGATATATCTGTATGAATCGTCAAAATATCTGTGCAAAAAAACTTACGAACCTATAAAAAAAATTCTGGGGATTTGCTACAATTTACAATTTACCTGAATGTAGAGTTAAGTGTTTTAGTAAGCGAAATTGAGCAAAATATTTAGAGTTTGACATCCAGCATATGCAGTGCGAGTTTCTAACTTGGAATAAATGTACAGGGTTAACCAACGAGGACTAGACAGGCCGCTTTTTTGACTCTACCTGTACTTTTATAAAAAAAAAGTGAAATAGCCATCATATATAATTTATTCGGACGAAAATGATTAATGTAAAATAATTGAACATCAAATAAAACTGCTAGGGGTCATTTTGATATTTTTTTAAATGGAATGTGATTATCCAATTCCTCGTATATCTTTTGATCTAAAATGATATTTTTTTAATTCAAAATGGTCCATTTTCTGCACGTTTAAATCGAAAAAATTTTCGTCTACCATGTCATTAACACCTGAAATATTGATATGATGATTGGAAGACCGTCTACACATTGTAAAATTATATTACAAAAGTGGAGAAAATGCTCGAGAAACGCAAAGAAGATTTTTCGAGAGTTTTCAGAGACGCATTTCAGTGGATACAATTCTAAGAATTAAGACTTTATTTGAAGAACATTGAAAGATAGGCGAAGAAATATAAGATGACAAAACATAAGAAATCAAGCAATTGTTCAATATTTTAGAATAAATCCGATGAGTTCTATTTCCAAGGCAGTACGAGAAGTAAGGTATGGCCTAGAGCTCCGAAGTGTCAGTTATGGAACAGTTCAAAGAACTCTGAAAAAATTTGGTATCAAACCAGATCGTATCCTTCCCGTTCAGTATCTAACTCAAGAACAAAAAGAACTTCGTTTTCGATTTGTTGCTTCGATGTTGATGAGAGAGCAAGACGAGGACAACAACTTATACAATAAAATATTGTGGACTGATGAAGCGTCATTCACAACATCAGGAATATACAACCGGAGAAATACAAATTGTTGGGCAGCAGCTAACCCTCATAAATATGAAATGATAAAGTTTCAAGGTAGGAGCTCGCTTAATGTTTAGTATGGGATGTTAGGAAACTAAATTATTGGACCGCTATTTCTAGATACCTTCAATTTCTTCAAAACGATATCGAGAACCTCTTAGAAGATTGCCATTGCAAATCTACAATAATATTATTTGGCAGCAGGATGGCGCTCCACCTCATGCCGTTCGAGAAGTGGTAGTATATTTGAATGGGCGTTACAACGAGTGGATTGGCCGTAACGGAACACTTCATTGGCCACCCAATAGCCCAGATATCACACCAATGGATACATTTTTATGGAGCCATTTAAAAAACGTAGTTTATTAACGGCCCAATAGAAATATCGATGAGCTACAGCAAAAAATTGTGAATGAAATTGACAGACTTAACAAGGATTACAATATTATAAGGGACTCTCTGGAAAGACTAAAAAGGGGGCATCGGTCCTGTTTCGAAAACAACGGAGGACATATCGAACATTTATATTATTAAGATGTCTGGTGTTCTTAAGTTTAATTTATAGTTTTTCTTATGGGTATTGTTTTATATGTTATATTGTTTTTATATTTGTTTTGTATCTATTCTACAAATAGAGTCTTAATTCTTAGAATTGTATCTATTGTATTACAATGTGTAGACGGTCTTCTAATAAATATTTCATTTTTTAACGTTATTTGTTCCTAATTCATGAAAAATATAAACAACTTTTAAACTTTTTTTTAGTTGTCTGAATGACACTACCGGTAAAGAGTGAACAGGTATCCGTATCAATATTTCAGGTGTTAATGACACGGTAGACGAAAATTTTTCGATTTAAACGTGCAGAAAATGGACCATTTTGAATTAAAAAATATCATTTTAGATCAAAAGATATACGAGGAATCGGACAATCACATAAAAAATATGACATTCCATTTAAAAAAATATCAAAATGACCCCTGACAGTTTTATTTGATGTTCAATTATTTTACATTAATCATTTTCGGATTCGACGGGAAAAATTATATATGATGGCTATTTCACTTTTTTTTATAAAAGTACAGGTAGAGTCAAAAAAGCGGCCTGTCTAGTCCTCGTTGGTATAACCCTGTATGTCCCAATTTTAATATATAATGTTATCCATGATTTTTTTAAATCATTGAAGCAAGTGGCTTTCGCCCCTTGACTTGCACAGTATATTCCTCTATTAATGTTCATCTATTTAAATAAAATGTTAAATTAAAAAAAAGATGGACTTAAACATAAAAATAAAACTGCTGAATTACCAAAAGTGCTTCAACCATCTTCAATGCTCAATAAAATCGATTTCACATATTTTGCTCTGTTAATAAGTTATTAAAGCTAAGTAAGAACCGTAATAATAGATGTATAAGAAAATTAGTGAAAAACACAAGTTAATTATTAGAATACTACAGAAGTATTTTCCAAACAGTAGCAAAAACCAAATGTTTCCCTATAAACTCTCAATTTTTTTAACACCTATCGCGTCTATAACTAATAATGTAGAATCCGGAAAATTAGGAACTTTCCGGGAAAGTCCATGATCTTACAACGAATGCGAGTACATTCGAAATGGGTGACGACTCGCCACCTCCATGAGCACCTCTCCACACTTGATACTTTTGAATAGGGTGACAGCCTCCAAATGCGTCAGGCCTTGGAAAGATGTTCCGTTAATTGACAGGAGTTCATCTCCTAAACAACACAAAAAATGGGTTTATTTTATGGAGATTGCAGTTGTTGAGAAAGTAAAATTAAGGAGCAGTAGTCTCACACAGACGTACAGGGTGGCTCGTTTATCTTGGGACACTACCTTATCCCGTAAAATATACATGATACAGAAAAAAGTTTCATATAAAAGTTTCCTAGTTTAATTTATATTTTAACAATATTTTACTTTTGTATATACAGGGTACTCCATTTTCCCTGGACACGCAACAACTTTCTTAATTTAAATGGAACACCCTGTATACTATTGCACCTTTTGATTTTACGTAAAATTCTAGACACATTTCCTATACTTAAAAGTCTAACCGTTTTTGACATACTTTAAGTTTTATATAAAAAAATGACGTGTGCAGATCCTAAAATAATTATTAATTTTTCGTATAAAGAAGCCTTTATTATTTAATTTAAGTTATATTTTTTTATTGAAAAGAACCTACTTCAAGAGATTTTTATTATATTTTAATGATTGTTTTAAGAAAACTGGCAAAATTAATTTCTTTAAATGGAAACCCCCAAATTTTATACTTTAATCTTATTTAGAATTAAAAATAAAGGTAAGTTTGTGTAAAATTGCTTATTCCGAAATTTTGTAGATTTTGAAATATTGGCAATATAATATTTTTCTATTGGAAAAATGGTATAGTCTGGTGTATGGCTCTTAAGTTTTATTAATAGTTGGCCATGACAGCGTTTAAGAAACAATTAAGTACCACAGAATATGTGAAATATGAAAGAATGAAATAAAATAAATTAAAGACTGGAATTAGTTAACTAATTTTTGCATTAAACTTTTTGCTTCATTTCCTATATATTTTCTAAGATTAGGTAGTGTCGCAAGAAAAGCGGCCCATCGTATAAACAAGCAGATTTTTCAAGAAACAGAGACATTCTGTAGTGCTTGATTGTTTATTAAACGCTGTTATGGCCAAATCTCAAGGAAGTTTAAAGGTGTATGGAAGCCCAATGCTATGACCCATTCGATCAAAAAATGTCCAGCCCAGTATGAAAATAACTGTCAGAGTTGGCCCCGCCAAATTTTGCGCAACCAAAATTCCACGAAATAAATTTTAATTTTTCCCTTTCTTACACACTGATAAATCAGTGTGTAGTTAGGCAACAAATTATACTTTTATGAGAGCCGTAATGGTCTTAGGTTGTCTAAGGTTTTTGGTAAGGGGGCGGGGTATGAAACTATATCCGCGCGTATGGGCAACCGTCGTCGTCTCATCAAAATTTGTCTTTTTTTGTTGTGGTTTGTGTCCTTTGCGCCGATTGTTTTGCTTTTGTGTGAGTACCTATATTTTTTTGGTTGCAGAAGTTTTTTGGATTAATAAAAAACCCTTTTTATTTTAGTGATTAGTGTTTATTTAATTGTGACTATAATTTTGTGTTTATTGTTTGTTACTTATAATATTGTAACAAAAAGAATTTGAGGTTTTATGGTTTTGTCTTGCAAATCCAAGGGTAACATACCCGGCAAATTTTTTCTTTAGGTAAGTATTTCTTATATTTAAATTAGGTGTTTTATGAGACGTAAATTGGGGAACCGAAAAAATAATAAATTTTCAATTTAATTATTAAAATTTAAAAAAAATTTCATAGGGAAAAAGCAGTGAGAAAAGTAAGGCAATCTTAACTATCTTTTAGATGATTTCCACAATGTTTTGTATTTCTGTGGATTATTAAAAAGAATAATTTAAAATTTAAAAAAATTTTTTTTAAAAATCTTTTTTTAAAAAGGAAATTTTTTTTAAACAGGTCCCCAAAATAAAAAAAAGAAATTTTATGAAATTTTTTTTTTTTTGTATTTTTTAAAAGAAATTAATTTTTTTTCTTTTTTTTTTAAAAAATTTTAATTTTTTAATTTTTTAAATTTTAAAATTTAAAAAAAATTTCGGTTTCTTTCTTCCGGGGCCAAAGGTTAAAAAAAATTTTTAACCATTTTTTTTCCCGTTTTTTTTAATAAAATGACCAAAAACATTTTTAAAAAAAATTTTTTTTTAATGTCCCAAATTTTTTTAAATTTTTTAACCATTTTTCCCCCTTCTTTAAAAAATTTTGGGGAAAAATAAAAATTAAAAAATTTTAAATTTTTTAAAAACTTTTTTTTATTTATTTCTTTTTTTTTTAAAAAAAAACTAAAAGTATCCCATTTTAGAACCCCTTTTTTTCCCTATTTTAGATATTCCTTTTAAAAATTTTTAAATTTTTAGGGTTCGTTTAATCCAAAATTTTTAAAAAAAAAAAAGGAAGGGGGTTTTTTAATTTAGTTAAATTTTAAAAAAAAAATTTTCCCGGGGTTACCTACTTTCTTTTTCCCCCCCCGGGGGCCCCCCCCTTTTTTCCCCCCCCCCCTACTTTTGTTTCATTTTTTTCCTCCTTTTTTAAAACCCTTTTTAAAAATTTTTTAAAAAATAAACCCCTTACGACTCTTTTTCAATTTTATTTCCTTTTTTTTTTCCCCCCAAAAAAAATTTTTTTTTTTTTTTTTTTTTTTTTAAAAAAATTTAAAAAAAAAAAATTTTTTTTTAAAAAAAAATATTTTTTTTTTTTTTTTTTTTTTTTAATTTTTTTTTTAAAACCTTTTTTAAAAACCCCAAAAATTTAAAAAAAAATTTTTTTTTAAATTTTTTTGGGGTTTTTAAAAAAAAAAATTTTTTTTTTTTTTTTTTTTAAAAAAAATTTTTTTTTTTTTTTAAAAAAAAAATTTTTTTTTCCCCCTTTTTTTTTTTTTTTTTTAAAAAAAAAACCCCGGGGCTTTAAAATAATTTTTTTAAAAAATTTTTTTTTCCCCAAATTTTTTTTGGGGTTTTTTTTTTTTTTAAAAAATTTTTTTTTTTTTTTGGGGTTTTTCCAAAATTTTTTAAAAAAAAATTTTTTTTGGGCCACAAAAAACCCCCCTTTTTTAAAACCCCAAAAAAAAAATTTAAAATTTTAAAAAAAAAGGGGAAATTTTTTAAAAACCCTTTTTTTTTTTTTTTTTTTAAATTTTAAAAATTTTTGGGGGGGGGGGCCCCCCCCAAAAAAAAACCCCCAAAAACCCCCCCGGGTTTTTTTCAAAAATTCCGTTTTTCAGTAAAAATCAAAAAATACTCCCCTTTAAAAAAATAATGTATGAAAAATTTTTTAAAAAAAAAAAAAACGTTAAAAAAAAAATTTCCCAAAAATTTCTTAAAAAAAAGGTTTTTTTTTTGGGTTTCTCAAATTTTTGAATTAAAAAAAAAAAAAAGGGAAAAATTTTTCCCCCAAAAATCCCAAGGGGAATTCTAGCCCTTTTTTATAATTTTTTTTTAACCTAAAAAAAAGGCCCCCCAAAAAGAAATTAAAACAAAATTTTAAATTTTTTTTTAAAAAAATTTTAAAAAAAATTTTAAAGATTTAAAAAAAATAAAAAAAAAAAAAAAATTTTTTTTTAAAAAAATGTATAAATCCAAATTTTTTAATTTTTTTTTAAATTTAAATCTAACCCCAAAAAAAATTTTTGGGGTTTTGTTTGTAAATTGGAAAGTTCAAAAAATTCCAAAACATTTTTTTTTTTTTTTTTCTTTAAAAAAAAAATTTTTTTTTTCCAAAAAAAATTTTAAATAGCTTTTGGATTAAAAAAAAATTAAAAAAAATTTTTTTAAAATAAAAAAAAAATTTAAAAAAATACCAAAAAATGAGGCAATTAAAAAAAAACCAAAAAAATTCTATTCTTCAAAAAAAAAAATTAAAAAAAATTTTTAAAAACAAAAATTTTTTAAATATCAGAAAAGAGCGAAAAAAAATAGATTTTGAATTTTTGACCCCCATCAATGACTATGAAAATCCCAAAACCACTGATTCTACTTCCTTTATTAAAATCTAAGAAAAAAAAATACACAAACACTAAACCCTTTTTGGGGGGAAAAACCCCCCTTTACAGCTTGTCCATCCTTTTTAAAAAACGTTTTTACATAGATCCCCCTAAAACCCCTGGGGAACCCCTTTTCCTCCAACAACGGAAAATCCAAGACTTTTATGTCCGGGTCCTTTAGTAAAAGTCACAGTTTTGTCACTGGTTTTCGGGCTGCGTATAGTGCCGTTTTTGGCAGGAATCGGCATATTTTTGGAAACCTGCGGACGCGTCGAAGAGTAGAGAGAAAATTTTCTCATACCGTGAGGTGAGGGAGATGGACTTGGTGAAGATTTTGAGGAAAGAGGACTGATTTTCGTATGTTTATCGTACATCCTTGGTGAGGGTGTGCGAGATAAGGTACCACTCTGAGATACACGGCTGTATTGCGTCCTATTAGTACTTTCTAATCTTGGAGAAGGAGGACAATTTCTTGATTTATTCTGCGTAGAATTTCGGAAACTACTTCTATGCTCATTGCCCAAGGGAGGGTTCACTTTTCGCTTAACAGGCGAAGGACTTTTGAAAATGTGTTTCTCCTCACTTTTTAGATAAAGAGGTGGTTTTCCTCTAACCACCTCTCTCTCTTTCAAATTACTAGACTTTTGGCAATTTTCTTTCGGCATTTTCTCGCTGAAGTCACTTTGGTCTCTATGTCAGAATTTCCATTTAAAATATCTGCAAGTCCCACAAATTCTTTACTGGGACTCGTCACAGTTGAACTTTTCTGAATGCGATAAGAAGTGATTTCCCTGTCCTCTTTTTTGGCGACATTTTTCTTTAAAGGACTACTTTTAGGACTAGTAACACTACTCAAAGGATTCGTACTAGGAATATTGCCAGAATGTATCTTTTTGTTGGTAAAATTTTCTTTTCTTGGACTCAATAAAGCAGTGGGTCTACTCAAAAACGCCTTAAAAGAGTTTGTCCGTTTTTTAGATACATTGCTGGATGTTTTGACGTTGCTGGGAGTCCTCGAAATCACTAATTCGAGCTCGTTGTTTTTGGGCACGAAGTGGTTTTTAACTGTGTTGTGTGGAAGACCTTTGATTCTGATGCCGTTAACTTTAATGACTTCGTCGCCGATTTGTAAGAGTTCGTTTCTGAAAGATAAATTATAAAATAACCAGTAGAAATAAATAAAATAAGCAATAACGCACACACTGTAGCAGGGTCTTAAGAATAATAGCTCTTTATATAACTTGTATATAAATTAGATCTTTATTAAACGAATATTGATGATGAGTCGATAAAGCCTGTTTATGTACTCATAAGATATGTTAGCGTGAAAGTCCGAAATTGGTGAATGTCAAAAATTAAAAAAAAACTGAACGACAACTAACCAAAACTAACCACAACTAACCAAAATTATTATTTTTTAACCAGAACGCACCAAAGTTGTTAGTTTTGGTTAGTTTTCGTTTTTTTTATATTTGACATTCACCGGTGAAGTGACATTCAACCATTTGCGGCTTTCACAGTAACATATACATGATAAAATTTAAAAAAAATGAAAAAATTAAAATTTGAGAATACCTGTATGGGGGTTTTTCCTCGGGGAAAATTTTAAAATTATTTATTTAACTAGTAAAATAATTTCAGTACTTTATTTTACTAGTACAATAAAGTGCTAGTTTATAGACGCAAAATTGTTCAATAAATAGCTCTTTATTGGTCAATCGTACATAAAGTTATATTTATGACTTCGTTGTATAGGAAGGTTGTAGCGGCAACATTGTCAACAGGCCGCGTTTTTTATAATGATGAACTTGTTACCATGGAAACGAGGAATTTTGTCGGCATTTGATATACGCATTTATGCGGATGACGTAAAAATTGACATTAGCTCGAAAGCAAGAATAATTTCCGAATTCGGTTATCATCGTCTATTTTTGAATCATGTTCGGGTGAAGTGTGGAAGGTGTGTTATTAATATTGAAATTTCTATTTGTTATTGGTTGTCTATAATAAACTAAAAGTAAAATAAGCTTACATTCCCTGTTTACGATCCGAAAGATGGACTGAAAATGCTAAAAAAGATTTTTAAGTGACGAAAAGCTGATGCCTAAAAAAATACTGTGACGCGTTAACTTTAAACAGCTCTAAATATACATGAAACTTTACGCGTGTTCTTAAAAAAGTACCACCATTAACAAAATTAAAACGACAAACCTAATAAAGCCATCTTTTATCGAACAATAAAACCTAATGAACAAACAGTTATTTGTACAATAGGTATTTTCTACAAGATTTACTCCATATTGTATAAACATTAAATTATATAATTTATTGTTTTACAACAACTCAAAACCTTGTTGAAATAAATAAAAGAAAAACTGACCAAAAACCAAATTCTCTTTGCTGTAGAATGATGGTTTGTGACAGGGCGGCGTACAATCAGCATTAATCAAGTTTTCCATTTGCGGACCTTTGGCAGTTTATCTATATTTAGCGAAAGAATTAGCAATTTTACTGGATTTATTATCCATACGAAACAAAGTACAGGAAATATGACTTTTGAAGTTTGAAAATGTAGGTTTGATCAAAAATAATTTGGATTAATTTTTAAACAAGTCGAGCATGTTTTGGATGTTTGATTTTATATTCAATTAACCCTAAAAAATTTGCATATCAACATAAAAGCATTGTGCAATATTTCATTGCTTAAAAGTACTAGTGTAAAATTCTCCTTTATAATCTCCCTAGTGCTTTAATTATTTTCGAAATTTTTCCAAAAAACTAATTTTTTTAAAACTTTCTAGAAATATGCAAAACTTAGAAAAAATTCTGGTTATTAAGTCAAGAGCAATGGGATTCGCTAAGAAAATTTTACATCCAAAATTTATTTTAAAGAAAAAACAATACAAAACCCTACAGAAGCCGTAAAAAAAATTCCACTACTTGTCTAGAAAGTTGCCTCCACTCCGATTTTAACCAAATTTGATATACTATATACTTTATACTATATTTTTTTGGGGCGCTGATTACGAATTTAAAAACATTTTTTTTCGACAACGTTTTGTTTTCGAGATATTCATCATCAAATTTAAAAATCAAACTAACCTCATTTACACTATTTCTCCTTCTTTTTGCACAGAATTCTTGATTTTTACACTAAATTGGCATACAATATTTTATAAACGCCTTTTAAAAACCAGTTTTTATATTTATTTTAGAAAATACTTTTTTGACCATTTAAATTGCAGGTTTCAAATTTTGTTAAACGAACCAGTATACACTAGAAATTATTCAGCCAACATGGCCGCCCCGTTTAAAAGTGAAGCTTCGCAATTTAATGGAAAAAACGTGTAAAATAAACATAAAAAATGGTTTTTAAAAGGTGTTTATAAAATATTATGTGCCAATTTTGTGTAAAAATTATAAATTGTGTGCAAAAAGAGGGGAGAATATATTGAAAATGAAGTCAGTTTAATTTTCAACTTTGATGATGAATATTTCGAAAACGAAACGTTGCCAAAAAAATATTTTCAGCGCCCCAAAAAACCCCTGTATACCAACTTTGGTTAAAATCGCAGTGGAGGCAACTTTCTAGACAATTACCAAAATTCCTTTTATTATCTTCGTTGCCTAGCTAGGCAGGAGAAAAAAAAATCTTAAAAAAATCCCTTAAATGTAAACAACACAATCGTACCTGCTTGCCACAGAATTAGGCAAAATCTCCGAAATAATATAGGTACTTTTAGATTATTTCCATACTCTGGAGATATTTTTACACCAATCATCTCGCCTGTCCTCACTTTGAGCCTCACACATTTAAATTCCTTATCCAAAACACTTTCGAAACTATTTTTGGCTTTCTGTGTGTCTCGGTTCTCCGTCACGTCGCAACGTTTCGTACTTTCCGTTATCTTCAGGGTTTTCAGTTTATCACAGCAACTGTCACTTAAGTCTTCCGACGATTTTTTAAACTTCTCCGTTGTACTGGGTGTCCTTTTGATTCGTACACTACGTCGAGTATTCTGGATTATGTCGCTGTCCCTCGACTGGGATCGGGCGCGTTTTTTATTGTAGGATTTTGTTGGACTTCTTCCATAGAATTTACTGAAAAATAAGGATGTTTTTATAACTATATTGCTATGGGAATCGTGAAAATGCTTTGAAATGAATATATAACCAATAAGTACCAACGAGTTCTGATAAATAAGGGGGGTGAATATTTAGAATCAAATTTGGCAGCTAACGTTGTGGGCATACCGCAAGGCAGCATTATAGGCTCAATTCTATTTTTAATTTATATTAATGATCTTAATTCAATAACTGATCACCACGATTTGCAGTAACAAGCTTTGCAGATGACACAAATTTACTTATAGGGAAACATGACGTTCAAGAACTAGTCGAAGAAACCAATATATTATTTTTGAGGGCAAAACGATGGTTGAAATTAATAAATTAATTATTAATGAAAAAAACACCAATATTATAACGTTTAGCACAAACAGAACAAATAAAAAAAACCCTCTCTCATATCCTTATTAATAACAATAAAATTGAAACAGTAAGTCAGGCAAAGTTTCTAGGTATTGTGATCGAGTTCTTGAAACGTTCACTACACATTAAAAAGTTATCAAAAAAAATAAACCAAACCTGTTATGCAATCCGGGTAACAAGTAACTACTTATGTTAACGAAAGTGTTCATAAAATTATGTACATTGCCAACTTTGAGTCCTTAAATATGGAATTATTTTTTGGGAAAATGATTCCAATGCAGAATCAATTTTTAAAATTCAGAAAAGAGTGTTAAGAATAATTTTTCAAATGAAATTTAGGAAAACTTATGGAGGAATTTTAAAAGCCAAAGGTCTTTTAACTATGTATGGATTGTACCTGCCCGAATGTTTGTTGTATTTATTTAAAAACAAAGATTTGTTTCTAGCATATATGATATATAAGCAAAGGGAGATATAACCGTTCATTCATAAATTGGCTTTTGTTGTGTATCAAACATTCATAATGTGTAAGAAAAGGACTTCCGATAAAAAAAGTCCCTGCAGGCAACGTCGCAAATGTTTAGCAGCGCAAAACGTGGCGGGCCACCAGTGGCGTAGTTCGTTTCCAAAAACTATTTATCTATAGAAAATTACTAAAGTATATTGTTTTAGTATATTATCCAAAAATATCTATTTTATGAGACTCAGTCCAAATAAAGTGCCATGACAACTTTTCTGTTCTGTTTTGAGGAACGTGCAACCTATTGTTCAATACAATAATTAAACTTTATTTATCATATAAAGCGACACTTCTGAAAACTGGCATTGTTAACCGTTAACCATACATAATAAAAAGCTTAAATCTGTTTTTTAACTTTATCGCAATTGCCTGTGTTTTTATCTTCATCGCTATCCACCAATTTTTATAGATTTAATTTTATGTCATAAAAAGGGATAACAGATCATCTGACAGCCATCCCTAACTAATGAGATCAAAAACGCATGTAATACCATAATATACCAAATAATACTTAAAATTTTAAGAAAATGCTCTTATAACCGCACTTTAGAAACACAAATCTCTCTCTGAGCTAGTTTAAACGAAATGCAACACCGCCTCACAACACAAATAAAAAATTTACTACTAGCTGGCCGACGACCTTCGTGACCCTAGCGTACAAAAATTATGAATAAACTACAAAAAGCAGTGTTGCCCATCTTGACCGTTAATATTCCGTTATGATTATTTTTGAGAATAATATTAATAAAGCAAAATAAAAATTAGCTAAAAAAAAATTCTGTCGCTGCTACTAAGTTATTGCATAACGACATGTTATGATCTATGATCTCTTTAAGAATTTAAAAAAATATATATTAATAAAGCAATATCCTAAAAATTCGCCAATAAGGGACAATCGGCAAGGGTGCATGTGTATCAAGCACGTTTGACCATCAAGTGGTCTAGAGAGGTAGACACTATTTCAATGTTTGATTGCTTTTAATTGTAAACAGTTTTATCTCCCTTTGCGTATATATCTATGGTTTCTAGTTAATAACACTAATATAATGTATACTACTAGAAGTGTGGATATCAACTACCCCATTCATCGATTGAGTATGACGGAAAAACCATCATACATGTTTATAAGAGTTTTTAATAAACTACCACCGAATATCATAAATATTCAAACTTTTAAAAAAGTTAAAATGAGAACAAGATATTTATTATTAAATCTGAAACCTTATAATTTAAAGCATTGTTTAATATGTAATTGTATAAGCTTTGTTATGTAAATCCCTGTGACGTCACTTCATTTTGTGTTCTTATGATACTTAAGTAAATATGTATTATGTAGACAGAATAAAATATATTCTATTCTTTTATAAAAAAAAAATTTTCATTTGGTTGGCAGATGAATTCGTATTTTTGACTATTACTAAAATAGCAGCTACAAAAAACAAAAAAAAAAAACAAGGAGCGACAAAAAAATTCGAAATATAAAACAGTGAAGATGTACTTCAGTGAAGGTAAAAAATATTTAAGTTCCTACCTAAAAGAATAAGTCGTTTCCATTTCCTCATCGGCAGTGTCAGTATCATCACTGTAGTCATGTCGTTCTCTATGTGGTCCCATGTCTTTATTAATCAAAGTCTTATTCATTTCTCCATCAGTGTCAACTTCTTGACTTGTCTGTAACATACACATAGTACTTGCAAAAATGTATATATATATATATATATATATATATATATATATATATATATATATATATATATATATATATATATATATATATATATATATATATATATATATATATATTTATACAGGGTTAGTGATTTAATAACGGATAAATTTAATAAAAGGGGAGGTATTTCTTTTTCGAAAAAATCCTCGGACACGTCGATTTTATTTTTGGATCGGGCATATTTTGACATTAAATGTAGATATACAGGTTGTCGCAAAATGTATATTTTTGCATTTTCGTATTCTCCGGAAAATTCTGGACATGTTTAAAGGAACTTTGACGGGACAGCGTTATCATGACGTCTTAGTAGACGACTTGATTCCATCACTGACGACATTGTATCCTGATGAAAATAACCCAGACATGCCAAATCAAGAATTATGGTTTCAACAGGTCGGGGCGCCTCCCAACTATACTGCTATTGTTAGAAGATTCCTAGATAATGTTTTTCCAAATCGGTGGATAGGCAGGCGTGAATCAATAGAGTGGCCACATAGATCATCCACCTTAATCCATTGGACTACTTTCTTTGGGGTTATGTCAAAAATGAAAGGTACAAAATAAGCCACACACGCTTGATATCCTCAAAGATCGCATTCGTAATGCAATTAGAAATATTTCTCCAGACACAGATCAAAATGTACAGCGCCTGGGGTATTGCAGAGCTGTTAATGGCGGGCACTTCCAGCATTTGATAAAATAAAATAACTTTCTTGCGACACCCTATATCTACATTTGATGTCAAATATATATATATATATATATATATATATATATATATATATATATATATATATATATATATATATATATATATATATATATATATATTTATTATATATATATAAATTTTAATAAAATAAAATTAAAAATAAAAGGGCGAATAAAGTAATTGGGGTTTTCTTAGATAGATAAAGAAATTCAGACAGGTGGATTCGTGTAATTGGGTTTTAAAGTTTTTTTTTTATTTACCTGGCTCGTCTGTGACTTAATTGATCCTACAGGAGAATCCAAAGTATTTCCCTTAGTTGAATCACTGCCATAGCCGCTTTCGTCTGATTTAAATTTGGTGCCCAAACTAGGCGACTTGGAATGGTTTCGCTTTCTGGGCAGGATAAAATTTAAAATACTAGTTAGGCTGTCGGTTGAAGATGACTTTTGGTTGATTTTTTTAAAGGAAAGATCTGATTCGTCGTCACTTTTGCTAGAAGATCTGTAAAAGAAGAATATATAGTAGTATCCATCTAAAAACGCTTCTGTCAAGTATTTTTTACACGATATTTACAATTTAAACTACATTACAGACTCTTACCTTTTAGTAAACATAGACCTAATCTTTGACCGACGGCTCTTCTTTTCCTCGCCTAAACTTCCAAGTTTGGACTTTTTCTGCCATCTTCAAACTTCTCGCTTGCAAAGATCGTGTCTAGTTCTTCCGCGTTAGGTTTCATCAATAATAAATAATCCAGTAATTGCTGTTGATTCAACTCTATATTATCAGACACACATTTAGGTTTCTTTTGGACCTTATCGTATTTCTTAAAGGTATATTCCTCGTCGTGTGGCCGTCATTTACATTTTTGTACATGTCATATACCTTTTTCACATCTTCGTCGCTTATTTTTACCTTCCCGCCGTTTTCAGTGGTGAAATTTCTAGAATTCGATAAATTTTCAGTGGACAAGTCGCTGGAGCAAGATTCGAAGGTTTGTTCCCTTTTTAAAGGAGAGCAGTGTCGTTTTTTGGATTTGTGGGATATACTGTCCGACGAATCCTGGCGAGTTATTTTTTCCCACGCTCTACTCCACGAGGAAAGGCCTAAGAATAAAAATTAAAATTAAAAATATAAATTCTGGTAGAATGACCCTTGTACATAAAAAAGTATTTTCTCTAAGAATGACCCATCTTTTTTTTTATTATTATTTATGGAATGTGACTTACTTGGTTTTTGGAATTCCACATTTTCAATGCTAGGAACCCTGGAGGCATTATTCAATTCAATGGAACCATCTTTTTCTGAAAGAGTCGAAAGACTCTCTAGCTGAGGGTTCGGATCTGAACTACGTCTTTTGAAAAGTCTCTTCATCTTGTCTAAAGAATCAGAAAATTCAGTGATGTTATTTCAGTTTTACATTTCATACAGGGTATTGCAATAATAGTATACAGTAGAGTGTTCAAAAAAACGACCTTTTTTTTCGAAAATCTCTAGAGTATAAAAACCCTGGCGCAGGTTAGACTCTCAATTTTAATATTTAAAGATGACGATGTTCAATTTTCTATTTCCAGTTAAATAACATGGAGAAAATGCTTTTTGTAGTTTGGAATTTTAATACTCAGAAACAAATTACTGTATAGTAACAAACAAGACAATTATATGTAGGAAATTTAACGCTCTACAAAAAAGGTCTAAATAAAAATTTTCGTAAGGTCAGCCGTTTCGAAGTTATCAAGCCTCAACCACTGAATTGTTTAAAATAATGGTATTATTTACTAATATATGCAATAATATCGATTTATAATACTTATATATCATATATTATCAACTTTAGAACAAAAATTTTAAATCTGTAATAAAATTTAGATCAAAAGACTGAATACAATTAAAAAAATTGCTTTTAAAAAAATTTGGGGAAAATTTTGAAAGCT
>JAHBCN010013933.1:0-23465 GCA_019359885.1 Listronotus oregonensis
GGACGAAGGGTATGTTTTTTTTATTATGGTTAAATACAAGGTACCATAATTACAAAGGTTCGTTGCACATAAGTTTTTGTGTCGGGTAATGCAAAACTAAAGTTCCCAAATCTTCGATGTTATTTAATATTAAATTACACAGTTCTGGACAACAGTTTAAGGGAAATAAGGTTTTGATAAAAGGAAACAAATTATTTTTATTACAAAAAAAAAAAACAAAAACATCTTTTTTTAAAACTTTCATATTCATTCGTCATCCTCATCTGCAGAATTATTACCTAAAACAACGAGAATGTAAAAAAATTTAGTATATTTTTGCACAATAGACTTTAATATTATTAAAAAGAAAAAGGTAAAACCAAAAATAAGCGAAGAAGAAAAGAGGTCCGATAAACCCCGGGGACGCGTTCACAAATGATTCTTTAGAAAGACCAGGCTGTATATCCGCAACGACGTATGTTTTCTTTTATTCCTTTCTGGTCAGTTGACTACTCGAGTTTGAAGGATCTGTCAAGAAGAAAAATATTGAAGGCGGGAAAAAAAATTTAGTGGCCTTGTAGGCTGAGACTATCGCAGCACTTCAATTTATAGGCTGCGGTACAATGTAACATTGCGTGTCATTAGCATTCAAGGTTAGCGAAAATGTTGCATTAACCCCCCTCACTAGAGCTGCAACCCAGCCTCAAGTTACGGGGTATTTTCCCAAGACTGCGTGGCTGGAAAAAATTTAATTAACTTGATTTCTATTCTTTGAGTCAAAAACTCCAGAGAAGCTTCTGAAACTCATTGCCTGCAAGTGCCAGAAGGGAAGGGCCATTCCGGATGCAGAAGGATTGGGTTATACTGCTCTAAACAGTGTCTGAATTGTGAATGAGGGTGTCCGATATAGAAATACTGCAAAGGGATGACTATGAAGACATTTCACCTTATATTATAACAAAATTATTATTCTAATCTAGAATGTATCACTGTAATTTGGGAACTAAACTTGCACAGAAATGTCATAATTTTTTTTCCGGGAATAGAATGCCTATCCTTTTAAAGTTGGGCATTCATTGACCAGAAAGGAGTAAAAAAAAGTCCGTCGTTGCGGATATACATAACGCAATCCTGATTTTTATGCAGGTAATCCCTTTCTTCTTCTTTATTTTGGTTTTATCTTTTTTTTTTAAATATTAAAGTCTAGTGTGCAAAGACATACTTAATTTTGCCCTTTAAAGAACATGAACGGCATTGCTCTTATTGTAGTTATCAAAAGTCCCCATTCTCGATGTTTTAAAATTTAAAATTTTTTTTTTGCTTTTTTTCGTGTAAAAAAAATTTGTACCAAATATGTTTTCTTTTAAAAAAACCCTTTATAAAAAAGGCTTGCTGAGCTATGGACCTCACTCACGTTTACCAATTACTTAAATGTAACCAGGACATACCTGGTAATCGTAAAAAAATTGTTTTTGGGGAAGTGTATAAATTTTTTTACCTTTTTGGCAAATAGTCAAGAAATCCAAATTTTTTTTTCACACGATCTAACGACGTTGGTTTTCCAGGCTTTAGAGCTATTAACGTATTTGTGGGTTTTTTTTTTAAATTTAAAAAGTGTATCATAATTGTCATAGAAAGAACGCGGGTTTTTTTTGCAATTTCGTTGTGAAGCTTATTCATGGCGATGGAAACCCTTTTTAGATTCAGCTTCAGCAGCCAAAAAAACATAAAACCGAAAAAAAAAAACTTTTTTTTTTTTTTTGGAAACACTGTTTTAACCCTTTTTGGATGACTAAATTTAAACGGCTGGCTAAGGTTTAAAATATAGTTTTTAAAATACTGCTTCCTTTATACCAAATTGGCGGGGAATTTAAAAAAAAACTGAATGCAAAAAGGATAAAAATATCAAAATTATATTTCCCCCCCATGTCAAATTTTTTTTTTGGGGTCTAAGTTAATTTGTTAATACTTTTATTTGCTGGTAATGGTTTATAGTTTATACCAAAACAAACAGCCATTGTTTACACAGCGCCATTAAATCCACAAACAATATAGTTTTTTTATGGTACGTAATTTAAAGAAAAAATAATTTAAAAAAAAATATTTTACACTGTTTTATTGTTTATATTATTTATTTTTAGGTGTTTGGGGAAAACACGAAGTTTTATTTAGCAAAAGGGGTTAAAAAAAAAATCATTAATGAAAGTAATTGGGGTTTTTAGTTTAATATTTTACCAATATGCGTTTTTTAAAAAAAACACTACTTATAAATTATTAATTTACATCGATGTATAGAGTAAAATTTATTTTTGTACCCGGGAAACCCATGTCAATATTATTCTACGAGGGGAAAAAAATATTTATTATACCTACTAGTTTTAACTTTCTTCGCCCTTTTTTTTTTGGGTTTTTTTTATGTCAAAGCAATTGGGGTTTTAAAAATTTCAACTAGAGGGCGTACACGTATCGAATTTCAATTATTTATTTCTTTGCGTAAATCGGTTGTAAATTTTCAAGGTAATCTCAAAAAAAAAAGGGGGAAAAAGTGGCTGCCGGGGTATCAGGCGGTGTTCCCCCTTTAAAAAAAAAACAAAATTGGGGAAACCCAAAAAAATTTTTTTTTAATTTAAAATTTTTTTGTAGATGGGGCGCGGTAGTTATCATAAATATGGTTTTAATTTTATTTCTCGACATCTTAAAAAAGTTTTTTTTATTTCCCCTTTCACGCCACGAGGACTCGAGTCCAAATACTATATCAACCCTGGGCGCCTTCAGGGAAATAAGGTTTTTTTAATACAAGCCTTAAGAAATTGTGGTTATGATAAACGAAATTGGCTGGAAGTAATTCCACAATCTCGACACTGGGGTTTTAAACGAGGGACACAGGTTCTGGGTTTTGGGGGAGGACAAATAAAATGATGCATATGTGACAAACCTCTAGTCGTTTCGTGGGTACATTCAATTTGGGGCAATAGCAGCTGAGAACAGGGATAATTCACCAACCGCTCGTTGATGAGTAAGCGATCAAAGGTTTTATGCGAGAATGGGGGTTTCCGATAAGTCGATCCGTTGGATGCATCAAGGATAAGCAGTGTTGAAGGGGGACCCCCCCCCAAATGGGAAAAAATATTTGAGGTTGGGTTTTATTTGCGAAACATAGAGGAAAAAAAATATGTAAGGAAAAGTTTTTTTGGGGCTCTAAAGAGAAAACCCTTTTTTTTAAACCGAAGTGACTACAGAAGAAATTTGCATATGCCCGCTAAGATCCTGCTAAAAAAAAAATGCCTAACAGATCAAAACCTTATTGTTAGAAAATTCGTTAAAATTTTCCAATGTTTTTTAATTATGCTACTTTTTAAAAACTGTAAAGTAATAGTTTTAGTTCTGCCTTCCCCCCCACGTAGTTTCTCGGGTCAACCAAAAACCCGGCCTAGCTGTTGGTAAAAAAATTTTTTAAAAAAAAGGGCCTTGATAGGGTTTTAATGTAATGATTAAAAAAAAAGGTGGATTAATATTATAATTATGTTTTTTAAAATTTTTTTAAAATATAAGGTACTAAAAAGGAGTAAAAAAAACTAAATACCATATTTTACAGTACAAAATATGTACATATATTTGTCTTTTTTTTTTTTTTAAAATGATTTACAAATATCAATTAAACAAATTAAAATTAAAAATTAAAAAAATTTACAGGGGATACCACTGAATTCCACAATCAAAATTATCACATTTCAGCATCGGACGTCCATCTTGGTTTTTATTTAGGTTTGGGAACAGAGAATAAAAAAAGGGGCAAATGAGAAAAATTTTCCCCCAAATCAGTTAAAAAATGCAGTGTGCACTTGATACACTTCCATCATTTAAAATTTTGATCCATATTTAAAAAATGGTTTTTCCGTAGTTTTTCCGGAGCCCCTTAGCCTGAAACAAAGACATAATATTACCTAATTTTAATATTACTATTTTAAAAAAAAAAAATTACATGAATGTTTCAAAAATTATACAATAATTACTTATACTTATAACATAAGGCAGCGGTCTAATATAAAATGAAATTTTTTCCCCAAATATTTTATAATTATTCGAATGATTTAAAAGACAGATTTTGGGGGGGGAAATACACAACACAGATTAGTGAAGTTGGTTTTTTTGTAAATTCCCCCAAAAAATGTGTTCCAGTACTTATGTCAGGGGGGAAAAATTTTTTAATGGACAACACAAAATTGAAATTAGTATTTAAAAAAAATCCAATTTATAAGCAAACTTTTTTTTTTTTTAAAAATTTTTACTAAATATTTTAAAAATTACTTAAAACTCCTGTTCTACACCAAAAAAATGAAGAATAAGGAAAGTTTTATTTAAAAAGGGGGGTTTTTCTAGGTGTTTCCACTATTCCAAATTAATAACTAGTAAATATATAAAAGTTTGTGTAAAACATGTGTAAAATTTCAGGAAAGTTTAACCCCAAGATTTTAAAGGGGAGTTATATTTCCAATATTATCAAATAACTTACCTTTGCCAAGAACCAGGAAAGCTTCCACATTGATTTACTTTACAAAGATTGCAAGTGCGGCACCAGATTCATAATTTTTATAAGCCTGTAAGCTTTGTATGCTTTCATTTGTTGTCCAGTTTTGCTTTTCTTAAATTAAAAAATTTAATTGGGCAAATACTAATATTTAGAGTTATAGGGTTTTCCAACAGGGAATAAGGATCAACATAGTCTATTTTTTTTAAATTTTGTCGTATGGGAAAATTCCCCCTCACCATTTAAGGTAAAACACACTACGAGACACATTTAAACCATTTTTTACAAAAATTGCCAAAAAAGCACTTTTCCTTATCCGAAAGTTCGGCAAAACTATTGACTTTTAAAGGTTGGGGTTTAGCGTTTAAAGCTACAAGTTGTTTTTTTATATGGTTTTCTTCATAATAATAATTTTTTTCAATTAGTATCAACGTCAATTAATTTTTTTTCTTATACAAATAAATTTAACGATTTCAAACCTTTTTTTTTTAAAAATTTAAAAATTGCGGCCCCAGCCCCTTTTCCCCGTAACGCCTCCCCGACAAAAAACCGTTTCAGATCGCTTTACTGATAACGCTTCGATATGTGGGTACGATCACGGTACGATTTTTTCGCCCGGGGAGCAGATTTGGTACCAGCGAGAAAAAGGATCTTTTTTTTCCTGCTCGGGGGGATTTTTTTTTCCAATGGCGTTTCTGCCAAGTTCACGTGCGATGCATTAAAATTTGCATATTTTCTGGTGGTATGGCGTTAGGGTAACCCGGTGATTTTTTATCGGGGCTATTAAGGGGTTTTTCAAACAGGTATGTTAAAATTCAATAAAGAAACCCCTTTTTTTTTCAATTTTCAAATCTATTTTTTTCCAAGTCATCTTGCTAATTTTGGGTGTTTTTTATAGCAGTGTAAAAGTTCATTTCCTCTGTGGGGGAAACCACTGACTTCCGCCGTTGGTAGCCTGTAACCCGCATTTATGGTGAGTTAACCCCATACTTAAAATACCCATAAATATCTGTATAATACGGGGGTTTATTATCCCCATAAATTGTTTGGTCTTTAGGGAAATTTTTAAAGGGGCCTAATACTGTTTTTCTTCAAACAGGGTTTTTTGGTTTTTACGATTTTTACGATTTTTTCGTTTGGAAATTATCCAGTTTCGACAATCTTCCCCGTATGGTTTGGTTTTCACGGCCCCCCCCCCAGTGGGGAAGCACGGGCCCTCCAGCACCCTTTTGTCCAAACCAACCCGGAAAAAAAAGGGTTTTTTTTTTTTTTATGGGGAATACCAACATCTGCGTGCCATTTTTTTTGTTTATCTATTTTTTTAAAATTGGGGAAAATTTTTTTATTTTTTGAAAAAAACTAAATAATTAACCTACATTTGATGACATGTTTCTTTTTTTTTTAATATCGTTTGTAAATAATGTAAAAAACTATAAAAAAATTTTAAAACCGGGGTCTGATAGGGAATTAATTTTTTTTGTTGTTTTTAAAAGGGGGGTTTAAATTTCGCTTAAAAATTTTCGGATGCTTGATCAAGTACACGGTATTATGCGTATTCATCAGGAATAAATATTGGTTAAGTTTAATAGAAATAATGCGTCGGGGGGGGTTCGTTTCAAATTAATTAAAAAAATTTTATTTTTTAATAAGTTATTCGTTAAGCATAAGAAAAAAAACCATTTATTTTAACTGACTGTTTATGAATTTAAATACCTACCTTTGAAATTAATAACAACAGCTTAATCTCTAAACTTGGTTAATTTCGGTGTTTCCCCCAAAGGGGTTTTCCTAATTAAAAGTAACCGAATAAAAGGAAATACCGTGGCGCCCATCTTTTTTCTTAATTAATTATCTTCCTTTAATTAGGTACATTGTCCACGACAGAACTGCTTTCCAAAAGGAAAAAAGCAAACCCCGAAAAAAATGTAACCTGTTCTGGGGTTACAGAATACAATACGTTTCAAAATTGACGCCCAAATGCGGGGCTTCCTTTTAATTTTTTTTTTTTTTTGTTAAATTCTAACAGTCAAGTTACTTTAGCCCGGGGGGAAAAACCGTTAAAATTTTATCTCCGTAAAAAACCATATTTTTACTTTTATTTCAGATTTGAATTTTAAAAAATTTTTTATATTGTTTTACATTAACTTGATATTGAAAAGGGAATTACGCATTCAGTAAGAAAATTTTAAAAAAACCTACTTTTTTTTTTTACACTATTGGTATGTAATTTTTACCTTACATACATATTTTCTGCTTTGATTTTTAAATAAATTTTTGAAGTTGAAATTTTGTCTTAAATTTGGTTTAATTTATTTTAGTAATTAATTTTATAAATTTGCCTAATTTTAAAATTTTTCAAGTGTGATTACATAACTGAATTTTTTCAGGCTTTTAGTTTACTATTTTCTTTGAAAATTTTCTTGCATAGTTTCTCTGAAAAGAAAAAAAACCTACCTTACTGTTTTTTAATTTATCTTTGCAGCCTGCGCTATTTGCTAACAAACTGTTATAAAAATTTTACGTTAAACTTTAAACATGGGGGGTAGCCATAAATACTTTTTTACCCTCCGTGTTTATATCTAAGAAATATTTTGAAACTAGAAATCCCCATAAACACTAGCTTATTCTTTTAGTTAAACCCGGAATGATTTTTTTTTTTATTTTATATTGATTTGCGGGGGATTATTACCTTTGTTTTTTTTCCGCGATATAATAAGAATTACGTATCTGTTTAAAAAAACCCAAAAATTTTTTTTAAAAAAATTTTTTTTTGAATAGTTAATAGTGACTGAGGTATAGAAAGTTGCAATTTTTTAGCTTCCTCTTATCTTCTTAATGAATAACACTGAAGTTTGATTTAAAAGTAATTATTTCATTGTTTTGGTTAATTTAAAATTTTTAAGAGAATTTTTTTAAATAATTGCTCCCTACTCAATTAATAAGTAAATATATCAACCTTTTTTAACTTTACAGACAGGATAACATTAATATATTAAAAATTTTCATTATACATTTCCTTCAAAACAGGGTGTCCCCTAAGAAAAAAAATAAAAATTTTTTTGCTTACACAAAATAAGTTGTAACTATTAATTTTAATTGTCTAACAAGATGGAGTTTTTTGTAGTTAACCATTTATTAGACTATGAGTTTTTTAAAGGTTTGCCATTAGAAATGTCGTAACGCAACGAAATGTTAAAGGGTAAGAGAAAAATATTTTTCAAATTGTTAAGAAAGGAAAGAGATGCAAAAAACCTGGTTGGGGGGATTTTTTAAAAAAATTATGTTTTTTTAAATTTTGCAGTAGAGGAGGCGTTTTTAATAAATTATTACCTCAATCACTGACACTATTATCGATTTCAAGGGGCCCAAAAAGGACTCCACTTTTCCCCCGGATAAAGTCTAGAATTATTCATTTTACTGGTAGATTTTGGGTTTGTTGTCCCGGGGTCCGGATCCTAATGATATCGCGTCTTATAAAGAAGAGCCCCCCGCTACTTGTATTAAGCTAGAGCCCCCCTTAGATGAAAGGTTTTTCGATTTTTCCTAATGCTCCTGTCGGCAAAAATACTCATTGTTCCAAAAAGCTCCGCCCGTCGGGGAATGTAAATCCGGTGGTTACCTGTAATGGCAGTAAACAACCAATTTTTTGAATGGGGTATAAATTTTTTGGGGGGACCAAAAAGGGGGTTTTCTTTTTTTTAGAACGAGTTACAGATTTTAGCACGACCCGAATTTTTCGAACCCCCGTTTTAAAACCGCGGTTGAATTTTTTTTGGGGGGTCCTTTTTTATGGTTTCGCAGTGAAAAAAAGTAAATGTTGGAAAATCTTGTCCAAAGGCTTAAAAAGGATTTTTTTTTCCCTTTTTGGGATGATGAAAAAAATTTGGGGAAAACCCTAAGACAGAGAAAACAAAAGCGAAACGAATCGGTAACATTTATATTGCTATTTAGAGAATTTTTTTAATCGTTTGTCCAACCCTTACCCCCAAACAACCAAAGTAAAAAAATTTTAAAAAAAAAATTTATTACCTGAATTTTTTTCAAGCACTTGCGTTACAGACCGTTGATTCCGTGGGGAAAATTTATAAAAATTTCTGAAAGCTGGAAGAAGCTTCTTACCTTACTTCTTCTTGGGGGGCTTTTTAACTGTTCAAATGTTTCATGTCTTAATAATTCCGATCCTACTGTTTCATAGAAATAGATTTTATAATCGGGGGAGACCTAAAAGTTAATTTTTAAAAAAGGGAAAAATGACTCATTTTCTGGCCACTGGGGAATAGTTCGAAAGTGGACACGGGAAATTTTCCGGGGGCCCCCCAAAAAACGCCTCAAAATAAGAATAAACTTACGTGTTTTAACTGTAAAAATGCGGGTCATTCCTATAAGGTTTGTAAGCAGAAACGTAAAATTTTTTTTTTCCCCGGGGGGGGAACCTAATGTTAAAATCTCTACCTGTCCAAAATGTTCAAAACTAATTTCAACAGTCCCCTCGTCGGGCCAAGATCAACCTTAAAAGACCCCACAATTAAAAAAAAATTTTTTTTTGTCCTGGTGTTGGGAAAAAATTGGTTAAATTTCGTTTCAATTTTTTTATAAAAATAATAAAGTACCCCCCCAAGTGTCCCTATTTTCCCCTTTAAAAAACAAAGTGACAACAGACCTTATATTTGGGAAAAGCGTTTTTGATTATGACATAACGGTTTTAAAATTTGATGGGTGCAACAAATTCTGTAATTGGAAAGTGGGGAAAAAAAAATTTTGAAGCAGATGCGTCTTAAAACAAATTTTTTTTGCAAGATAAAAAAATTTTTACCCCGGCTGATGGTGCACAGCAGGGCGGTGCCCCCGTTTTTACCTATTTTATTGGGGAGAGTCTTTAAGATTATAAAATTTTTAAAGCCCTTGGGGTTACACATTCTTTTTTTTTTTGGCAGTGACTTTGAAAAAAAGTTTAATTTATTAGTGAATTTTAAAAACAATATTGGGGGATATTTGTACAGGTAAAAGGGGGGTTTTCTTTGTCTTCTAATATCAATACTAAACTTTCTTTAAATTTTTTTTTGATGACCTCAAAACCTTTTATGGATAGGGTTAAAGGGGGAAAAGGAAAAGGACCTTTAAGCATTTTTGACAGCAAAGACAGGGGGGGGCAAGCCCAAAAAAAAATTCAGTTAACATCGATACCGGCAATGCAAAACCCTTTTTAAAAAAAAAACCTTTTTTTTTTTTTAAAATTTTACATGCAAGAAATCTTAAACAAAAATTTTAGATTCAATGTTAAAACTCGGTGTTGTTGGGAAACCCCGGAGTCCTTTTTCTCCCACTTAAAAGTAAAGAAACCCAATGGAGAATAGGGGGTTTTTGTTTCGATGGACGTTTTCAATGTTTTGACAAAGCATGATTCTTTTCCGTTGCCTCATATTGATCGTTTTTGAAAAATTTTTTCGTAATGCTAAGTTTATATCTGCTATTGATTTGAGAAAGAGTTTTTGGCAAATCCCTTGGGGATGAAGCGTCGAAAGAAAAGACGGCTTTTTCTATTATTGGTAGAGGTCAATTTCAGTTCAAAGTCGTCCCCCTTTTGGGTTTTTGTAATAGTGCGCAGACGCAACAGAGACTTGTTGATTCTATATTTGGACCTAAGTTTGAACCATATTTTTTTCCTATTTGGATGATATTTTTCTTGTGCTCCCTTTACGTTAGAACATCATCTAGAGTTTTAAAACTGCTAAGAAACTCCTTGAAGAGGTTTGGGCTCACTGTGAATCTTGAGAAGTGTGTTTTTCCCCAAAATACTTTTTAAATATCTAGGTTTCATCGTAGGAAATAATTTTTTTATCAACGGGGTCCTGATAAAGTGTCTTCTATGATCAATTATCCTCGTCCTAGAACTACAACTGAAGTCAAACGTTTTGTTGGCATGTTTCCCCGGTATAGGAGGTTTATTGGGGATTTTTTCACTTATTAGTCCCTTGAATGCTTTTTAAGGGTAAAAAAAAAAAAAGAACATATTTCCTGGACAAAATGAGGTTTAAAGTTTTATTGCTATTAAGGAAAAGTTAATTTTTTCCCGTTTTGTCACAACCTGTTTCCCCCGCAAAAGTTCATAGTTCAAGCTGATGCCTCTGATGTTAAAGGTTGGGGCACCAGTTTATTGAGGGGGGAAAAACGTGTAGTGGCCAAAAGCCACCCCCGTTTGTCTAGGGCAGAACGAAAATACCGTTACTGAACGAGAGTGTTTGGAATCTTCTGTGTCGAAAAATTTGGGGGCCTTGGGGTTGAGGGCGCTCGTTTTACTGTTGTGACGGATCATTATAGTTTGCTCTGGTTAAATAATTTGAAGAATCCTTGGGGGACTTTTTTCGTTGGTTAAAAAAAGGGGAATTTTTTTGATTTGGAGCACAAAAAAGGCAAGTTTAATGTGGTACCTGATGCGTTTTGTCGATCCTTTTTTCGTTCCCCCCCCCGACACTACAGAGGAAGTTATTCCCTCTACTTTCACACTTTTGGTGAAGTTTCAGTTATGATTTTGGGGTCCCCCTCAAGTTGACCAATGGTTTATCCATGCGTGACAAAATTCAGAAAGGCCGGGGAAAAAACCCCGTTGAGAATAAATTTTTATAAATTCATTCCGACAACCATATTATATTTTTAATCAAAGAGATTTAAACCCCTTTTGGGTTTCCCAAGACCCACGGAAAAAAATTTTGGGGAAAAATTTTCATAATCCACCTACTATGGCTCACTTTTTTTAGGAAAACACTTTTTCGAGTGCAAGAATCTTTTATTGGCCTCATAAGGGACGATGTTTTTTTAAATTCGTTAAAGCTTGTTTAGTTTGTGGTGCACAAAAAACCCAAAAACCTTTAAAAAATTGGTTTTTGGGGGAAAAAAAAAATTGTTGATCGTCCTTTTCAGGTTATTGCATTGGGGTTTTATTGGTCCTCTTCCCCCTAGCAAGAAGGGGGAAAAAATGGATTTTGGGAATTTTTGACTGGTTCTCTAAATTTACATTATTATTTCCTTTTGAAATGCGCAGTCACCGATTATTGTTAAACACCTTAAAGAAGACATATTTCTTAATTATTTTCCCTAGTAATTTATTTGTGACAATGGTTCCAACTTAGTTAGCCAAAGTTTCAAAAACTTTGTAGCGACTTTGACGTTAAAATTAGATATAACCCCTATTTTTCCCCCAAAGTGCAATTTCGTTGAAGGGGAAAATTGGGCAATTGGCACTGCTATTCGTTGTTATATTGATAAACATGAGTTTGGGGGTCTTCACGTACCTGAAATCAGACGGGGCCTTAATACTTCCGTTCATGAAGTTACTGGTTTTTCCCCCTTCGTATTTTTTAATTTTGGGGGGATGTTCCACTTTCCGGAAAATTTTCTCCCAGGATCCTGTTAACAATAATCTTGATGAGAAACAAGAAATTTTACCTGGTGATAGAAACACATATGCAGCTGATTTGACAGATTTTCGTAAAATTTTTTTTTAAGAAAGTCAAAGGCTTCACCAAGCCTAAAAAAGGGAAATTTTCAAAGTCCTTTTTAACCTTGAAAAGGGTTTTTTAATTTTAAGGTTGGGGGGAAAAATGTGGCGTCCCAATAAAGGCTTTCTAGTGCAGCAAATAAGTTTGCGGCAAAGTTAAGTCCCAAACGTAATTTTTCCTGGTTCAAAAAGAAAATCTCTCCTTTAGTATATGATTTAAAAAAAAATTTGATGGTTCCAGGGCAGGTACCTGGCATGCTAAAGATTTATTCCCTTTTTCCGCGGTGATTCCGCTGTAGATTGTTCTGATAATGATGATGATAATTAGTCATTCCTATTTCCTTTAAATTTAAAAAATTTCCTTTTTTCTTAGTGTACATTCTTATAGTTTTGTAAAAATATTACCTGTTTGGTTTTTACCAGTTTTTCTGTTACTTTACCGTGGGTTTTTTTAAATGTCTTACCTTTTTCTTAAGAGAGATTCTACTTTATCTTGCCTTAAGTAGAGATTCTATTTTCCCCTTTCTTTAAGTAGAGATTCTCCCATTTTACCTTAAGTAAAAAAGCTACTTTATCTTGCCTTGAGTAGAAATACTACTTTATCTTCCCTTTTAAAGAAATATTTTTTTTTCCCAAAGCAGAGATACTATTTTTCCTTTTTCCTTAAGTAGAAGTTCTACTTTTCCTTTTCCTTATTTCTAAATGGAATTCCTTTATACTGGCGATTGCAGCTGGCATTTTTTTCCGTGACTATCTGTATTTACCTTTTTTAAAGCCTGCAATAATTTTTTGCTTGCTTAGTTTACCCCAGCCTTTTTTTAAACTTTACCTTTTCCCCCTTTTTTTAAAATTTTTAAAATGTTGAATTTATCTAATTTTGCAAAATACTTGCCATGCCTTTTTTTTGTATATATACAGACTAGATTCCCCTTTTTTAGACAACTACTAGTCAAAATTTCTGTTTTTTTGATTAGTTTGGTTTTTGGGAGGAACTTTTTCGCGTTTACTGGTTTAGTAAGTTTTTTTGTCAAATCGTTTTTAGGATTATAGCTAATTTTTTTTTGATTTTTTTTTACCTTTTTCCCCTTACTACCTTGTAGTATAATTTTTTTTTTCATTAGAATTTCTTGGAATTCCTTTTTTTTTAAAAATTTTTTAAAATCAGCAGTCAAAATTGTAATTAAGATTTTTGAGTGTTTTGCTTTTTTGTCTTATTTTTAAAACCTACCAATTTAGACACCCTTTTCCCAAATTTTGACACCTACCAATTTAGACCTTAACCATTGTGAACTAAAAAGGCGTGTGATACGCGCAGTTATCAAGTTAAATAAGTATGGGGGAATAGAAAATTTATGTTAGGGGGACCAATTGTATCTTACCTACCTTGTCTTTTGGGCGATAAAAAAACTGTTTTTTTTTTAGTGACAATTGCTGCAAGTTTATAATTTTTCTAAAACGTTTAATGTGATTCTTTAAAAATTTTTTTAGTAAAATATATAATGATAGTAGTATTATGATATTTTTTTTCCCCTTTTAAAAAAATTTTTATGGTTATAATTTCCCCTTTGATTAAGTTTAAAAACCATTAGTAGCCTATTTTTTTTTTTTACCATGTTGGGGATTTTCCCCCTGGAAATAAGATTGGGCCATGTTAGGGGGTGGTGGGGTCGTATCCGAACTGGGGCAATATCAGTACTGTTTTAAGAGTACCCCCCTTCATTCCCTCAAAGTTTCTTTCTATGCTCTGGCATATTTTTTTTCTTTCATCGTACTACAACGATGCCCCCATTTTGTTTGGACAAATGGATATGTTATAATTTATAGGTTCTAACCTTTACAAATTTTTTTTTTCGCGTTTTAATATTGATAAAAAAAAAAGTTATTTTTTATAACAAATTTTTTTGGGGGGGTAATTGTAGCGTTTAAAGCTACAAGTTGTTTTTTTTTTAGGGTTTTTCCCTTAAAAATAATATTATATTCTTTTGTATCAAGTCAATTAATTATTTTCTTATACAAATAAATTTAACGATTTCAAAAAACCGTTTTATTAATTAATAATTGCGGCACCACTGCCCTTTTCCACGTAACGCCTCCCGACTAAAGCCGTTTCAGATCGCTTTACTGATAACGCTTCGATATGTGGGTAGGGGTCACGGTACGATTCTCTCGTCCCGGGCAGCAGTTTTGGGGACCAGCGAGAGAATAGGATCTCTTTTCCCCCGCTCAGGCGATTTTTTTGCCTAATGGCGTTTCTCCCAAGTTCACGTGCGATGCTTTTAAAATTTTTTATTTTTTTAAAAAAAAATGCTGGGGCAACTGGTGATTTTTTATCGGGGCCCATTAACGGTTGATTTGCAAAAAAGGTATGTTAAAATTCTAATAAAGTGATAAATGCTATTTTCTTTCAATTTTCAAATCTAGTTTTATCCAAGTCATCTTGCTTTTTTGGGGTTTTTTTTAGCAGTGTGCAATGTTCATTTCCTCTGTGGGAAAAAAACCACTGACTTCCGCCTTTTGGGGGCCTGTAACCCGCTTTTTGGTGATTTAACCATATTTTAAAAACCCCTAAAATCGTATAATTTTTAGTTTATTATCACTATAAATTGTTTGGTCTTTAGTACGAATTTTGGGGTTTCCAATACTGTTTTTTTTTTCAAACAGGGTTTTTTTGGTTTTTACGATTTTTACGATTTTTTCTTTTGGGAAAATTCATCCAGTTTCGACAATCGTTCCTGTAGGGTTTTGGGGCCTTACGTGACCACTACCAGGGGGAGAAGCACGGCGGTCCAGCAGCCTTTTTTCCGAAACCAACCGGAAAAAAAGGTTTTCCCTTTTCCCTTTTTTTTGGGGGAAACCAAATCTGCGTGCCATATTTTTTTTTTATCTATTTTTTTTTAAAATTAATTTTATTTTTTTTTAAAACTAAATAATTAACCTACATTTGATGACATGTTTTTTTTTTTTTTAAATCGTTTGTAAAAAATGTAAAACAACAAAAAAATTTAAAGGGGAACCATCTGATAGGGAATTTAAATTTTTTTGTTGTTTTAAAAAGGGGGGGTTAATTCGCTTATAATATTACGGATGTTTTAAATACACGGAAATTTTGCGTATTACATCAGGAATAAATATTGCGTTAAGTTTAATAGAAATAATGCGTCAGGGGGGTTCGTTTCTAAATTAAAAAAATTATATTTTTAATAAGTTTTTTGTTACATAAGAATAAAAACCATTTTTTTTTAATGACTGTTTATGAATTTAAATACCTACCTTTTTGAAATTAATAACAACAGCTTAATTCTAAACTTGGTTAATTTCGGTGTTTCCTACCAAGTTAAATTTAATTAAAAGTAACCGAATAAAAGGAAATACCGTGGCGCCCATCTTTTTTTTTTAATTAATTATCTTACCTTAATTAGGTACATTGTACCACGACAGAATTTTTTTTTCCGGGGGAAAAGCTGCCGAAGCAATGTAACCTGTTCTGTGGAAGAATACAATACGTTTCAAGGTTAGGACAGAACCGAAAAAAGAGGGGCCGCGGCTTGTTTTTTTAAATTCCGCTTTTTTTTATACAAAATTTCGCTATTTTTTCCCTACGCTTATTAAAATGTTTGTTTTTGTAAAAATAATATATAAAATAAACCAAACGGCGACCGGTGACGAGTTAAATAATAGGTTACGGTTGAAAAATATGGTTATTTTTAATTGGGCCCACGGCTGATTGAAAATTAAATTTTGTATACCGGGGGGTTTTTTGGGGGGTTGGGGCACGAATCTGAACAAGGGGTTGAGTGTCGGGTTTTTTTAGTTTTTGTTATAACCCCCCCTTGGAACCCCAAAAGCACAAACTTTTCTTTTAAAAATTCTCCGTTAAAACTGATTAAGCCAAAAAAAGGGAAAATTTGATGGAAATACACTTAATATTTTGTAAGATAAATTTAATTTCACTTTCATTTAACAAATATTTTAAATAAAATAAAAGAAAAACAAATACTTTCCAAAAAAAATTTTTTTTACTTTTTTTTAAAAGTCAACAAAATTGTCTAGGGGTTTTTGGGGACTTTTATGTTGGTACGCCAGGGGGCCCGCGAAAAAAATTAAAGGTTTTTTTTTAAATTTAAATCGCGAAAAATAAAAATAACTTAAATTTAAAAACTAGGCCATTCAATTGTTTCGCGTGTCGCTGGCGTACCAACATAAAACTGTCTAAAATATCTTTTATAATTTTGTTTACATTTATAAAAGTAAAAAAAAAATTTTTTTGTGTTTTTTTTTTGTTTTTTGTTAAATGAAGATGAAATTAAATTTAATTAAAAATAATAAGGGATTTCCATAGAATCTTCCATTTTTTGGTATAATCAGTTTTAAGAAAGAGGAATTTTAGGAAAAAATTTTTGCAGTTTTAAGGTTAGGGGGCCGGGGGGGGGCGTTATAACTTAAAAAAAAAAATTTTCCGACAAAAAAATTTACTTCGCCCCAAAAACCTAGTAACAAAAAAATTTAAAAAATCGGCCTTGGCCCGGTAAGTAAAAAATTGCCAAAAAAATAATAGACTAAATTAAATTACTTTATCAAAAAAAGTTTTTTTAAAATTTGGGGGTAAAACTTTCAGAACATTTTTTTTTTTTGAAGCTGAATTTTAATTACTGTAAAGCTGTATCTAAATTTTGAATTTTTTTAAAACGTATTAGAAAACTATTAGTAATAGGAACGTTTTTAAATTTTCCCATCTAGCAGCAAAAAAACGAAGCGATGAATAAAATAGCTGAAAAAGAACGTAAATATTTTTTAACCTTTTTTTTAAAATATTTTTTGTTTTTTTGAACGCAATTTTAAAACTATTTTACCTTACAAAATTTTTTTTCGCTATTTTATAAGCGCTAAGTCCGCCCCCCGAGCACGCGTAATCATGAAGGGGAAAAATTTGAATGACACCGCCCTTTTTGGGGGAGAGAAGGCTGGAACCTAAGGGGGAAAATTCAAATAACTGGAAATCGTTTTTTTTAACCCGTCAGAGGGGGGGACGTACATATGTTTCCCCACAGATAAGCAAAAGAGACGGATATATTTCCCCGATCTGGTATGATCCGTTACGAGCGGAGGAGAAATTTGACATAAGCACAAAATGTTGGTTTTTCGTGTTTTCGGTATTTTTGGTACCAAATATATCAGCAAAAAAAAATTTTAAATGGTTTTTTTAAAAAAACACATTTAAAGAGATTGGAAGTTGGGGGTTCCCCTATTTAAATTTTTATTTTGGGGGCAGTCGCAAGAATCGCGCTTTTTTTGAAAATTTCGATTGAATTGTAAAAAATTTCCCCTGTTTTAGAATTAAAAAAAAACCAAAATTTATGAATAAAAGGGGGCGAAAAAAAAACCCTACTTGGTCGTTAGATCTTTTTTTAATACTTTTTCAAATCTGGGTAAGTCCTCTTGTTTTTACTCAAGTGTTTGGTACCCAACTAAGAGCTTGTTTTCATGTGAAAAAAAGTTACTTTTTTTAAAAAGGCCGCCAGTGGAAATGGAGTTAAAAGGATAGAATTGTGTTTAAATGTTTAAGATCTTTATATTTTGGGGGTTTGGGGGTCACGAAATACATGAGTTTTTGTGTTTTTTTTAGTTTTTTTTTTTAATCTCTATTGCAGCCTCCGAAGGCTTCTATGTAGTTTTATTAGTAGGTACCGTGGATGCCGATTAAGTATCGAAACAGCAGAGATTGCATTTTCCCCCAAAGCTTTCAGGCAACGCGGTAGTTCCACCAAGAATTTTTTGGGGTTTTTTGTTTTTAACTCCCTGCGAAGCACATTTTGCTACCTGGAAGCTATTTTTCTATGTGACAAGTACGAAAAAAATTTTTATATTTTTAGCACATATTAAAATCTAAATGTAAACCGTAAATTTTCCCGTTTAGTCATGACAACGCCCCCTTTTTAAAAATTCAAATTTTTTTAAAAAAATTTTTTACTAATTTAAAAACAACGAAACAAAGGAAGCCGCCCATCGGAACGCTAATACATCGACATATTTTCGTTAACTTGTGTTGACATAGCGTATCCAATAAAGTCTTAAAATTTCGACTGCCTGAAAAAAGGGGGTAATAAAAAAAATGCAAGGTCCGTGCTTCGGGAGGGGGGCGACAGGCAGTACTTTTCATGTGAGCTCGAGGTAGGGTCGTCATTGGAAAGTTCTCTGATTTCCCCCTTTATTTTTTTGTTTTTTTTGGGAAAAAAGCCGTTTCCATGGTAGTGATTTATACTGCTTTTTCCCCCCAAAGTTCAAAGAATTTGACTAGCCCTTATTTCCCCCAAAAAATTAAAATTGTTTACATTTTGTAAAAAAATGTGCATCCCTCTTAGGTACTAGAGCCAAAAACGTTTCTTTTTGGGTTAATGTTAGATTAATATTCTATAAAGTTTAAAGGTAATTTTGATTAAAGTTTTAAATTAAAAAAAAAAGCACAGGACAGGCCTTTAATTAAAAGGGGACAAAAACAGGCGAATTTTCCCCAAAAAGGATTTGTAAGGGGGAGCTGCTAAAAAAGGTAAAAGACAATTTAATTGATAGAATAGGGATCAATAATCCATACCTAGTGTCACAGGAGTGGCAAGTGATACCGGCTAACCCAAAAAAAAATTTCTAAATTTGACTTTTTTAAATTTTTTTAATTTTTAAAAATTTTAAAATTAATCTCTAATTGTTTCGTAAAAAATTTAAAAGATTTACGCCTTATAAAAACCCGGAAGGGTAAAAAGGGGGTTTAGCAAAATTTTAATAAACTTCTTGATAAATTTTTTGGGGAATTTTTTTTTTAGATTTTTTAAACAAATTTTTTTTAAATTTTTTTCCATTTTTTTTGGGAAAATTAGGGGGTTTTATTAAGTTGTAAACAGATAATATTGTTTTAGATAATAAGTTATGTTGAAATCTTTCTAAACTCTTTAAAAAATTAATTCGGCTAAATGCCAAGTAAAAAAATAATTTCGGGGAACTTTTTTTTGCTTGAAGATTTTTAAAAAAAAAAAATTTAAAATTTTAAAAAAAATTTGTCAAAGCGAAATTTTTTTTAACCTGTTTAATCATAAACGTTGAGCATTCCAACCTTAATTTGCACCTATTGGGATGAAATTATATTTAGCCGATACCAGAGTTTGTCGGCAACTACTTATGGTGCTAAGGTATAAAAACTTACGTTTCTCATTCACCCCTTTGTCCTTTAATGTCTGGGTAATGTCATTGAAGGTTGCGGGGTTATAAATCATTACAAAAACCAATTTCTTAAATTTTTTTTATAGAGACCGTTTTTAAATAAAGTTTTAAATAATTTTAAATTTTTTTTCCGGCGTTCAAAGTCATAGTATGGAAGTGTAACTCTGCTCAACATTCTTTAACGGGTTTATTAACGCTGCCAATTTTTTGTCATTTTAAAAGTTAAAATTTATTTATTTTCTTCCGTAAAAAAAGATATTTTTTTGGTGGTAAAAGGCCTTGGGGAAAAATTAAAAAAATTTTACTCTGTAAATAACATTTTTTCCATTTTTAGGGGAACGCAGCCCAGATAAAAAAAAACAGTTTAACGTAGATTCCGGGGAAACCCCCCCCAACGGCACACGGTGTTTACTGGCGGTCACCCATCCAGTTACTGATCGTATGGTATACCTAATAAAAAAAAGGCAACCATCGTTTTTGAAGAATAGCGCATTGTTATTATATGAAATTAAATGTCTGAACAAAAGAAGTTTAAAAGAAGGATGAGAAAAAAAAAAATTATATGTAGCTATTAGATCATTTTTAGATTTTTAAAAAATTTAAAAATCTCTTTTTTTAAATGTAAGTTAAATATACAGGGGGGCCCAGAAGAATGGGACACGCAACAGCAGATTTTTGGCGAAAAAAATCCAAACTTTTCCCTTTTCCGGGGAAATTTTTAATAACTAAAATACAGGGTGTCAAACCTTTTAAAAATGTTTTTTTTTTTTTGTAAAAATTTCTTTTAAAAAAATATAAAAGGTACAAAATTTGTGATTTGGGGGGGTTTTTTTTAGGCGAGAAATTAAATTCGCCCATATTTTAGTTGCTGGGAGAGAGGCCCCCTACGGCCTACCCACTTGTTTTAGATAGCATAATTTTTTTTTAAATTACTATATTGATTTTGGGGTTTTAAAAAAAATACTGAAATTTCCCCTTTTGTCAAAGGGTTTTTCATTTAGGTTTCTAGGAGCAACTTTTTCCCGGGGTTTTTTTTTTTTTGGCTGAGGGCCCTTTAAAAATGGTGAAATTAGTTTGAGATTAACGCACTTTAAAAATGACAAAACCCCCGGAAAAAGGGGTTTTCTAATTGTTTTCAAACTTTACGAATAAAAGTTTTAACCCCCGATCAAAAGTCTCCACGGGCATTTTTAGGGTGATTTTAAGGGGGAAAGGGGGTTTTTTGGGGTTTTTTGCCCGTGGAGCTTTTGATCAGGGGTTAAGGTCTATTACTTTGAAAAAATTTGAAAACAATTGGTCAAACCCATTTTCCATAAAAAAAAGGCGGGTTTCTTTAAAGAAAGTTTATCTCGAAAACAGTTGCTTCAAAAAAACCAAATAAGATATACTTTTTTTACGAAAAAGGGGAAATTCATTTAATCCTTTAATAAATAGGTCATATAAGTAAAAAAGTTATGCCATCTAAAAAAAAGTGGGATGGGCCCGTATTTTGGGCCCTTTTTCTAGCAACATCAAAAGAGGAAAAATGAATTTCTCGCCCCAAAGAAACCCCAAAAAACCCCAAAATTTTTACCGCTATGTCATTTAGTTAAGAAATTATTACAAAAAAAAAAAAAATTAAAAGTTTGACACCCTATATCTTAGTTATTATCAATTTTCGGATGTCGTTTACGTTAATTTTTTTTTTCGACCTAAGGAATCTGTTGATGCCTGTGTCCCATTATTTTTTGGGAACCCCTTTTTTGGGTCAAAAAGCAGTTTCCCCTTTGGGGAAATATTGCAAAAAACTTGCCCTTTCCCAAAGTTGATGATAAATAAGAAAAGGGGAAAAATTTTTTTTTTCGTTTTTCAAAATTTTTTTAACCAAAAAGACAGCCCGGTAAAAAAAATTGGGTTTTTGGGGGGGTTTGAGGCGAAAAATTTTTAAATTTTCCATTTTTTTATGTTGAGGGCGCCAGTTTGGTTGAAAATTTTTTTTAGATAGCATAACTTTTGGGAAAATTTAACCCTTTTTTTAAAAAAATTTTTCTATATTTGCCGATAAAAGGGATACCCCAAATTTGGGGCAACCCCCCTTAAGATAAACGCACTTTTTGGGACCCCGAAATTTTTCCCCATGGAAAAAAGGGGTTTTAACCAATTTTTCAAAGTTTGCAAAGTTAAAAATTTTTCCCACGTTTTTTAAAAGTTTCCACGAGAACAAAACCTTAAAACCTTTCTTATTTTAAAAAAACCCCCCCAAAAATCTCCAAATCCCCCTGACTTTTTTAAAGGTAATTTTAGAGGGGTTAGAGGGGGGGTTTGGATTTTGTGACCGTGGGGGCTTTTGTTCAGCGGGGTTGAAAACTATTACTTTGCAATGTTTGAAAACAATTGGCCAAAGCCCATTTTTCATGGAAAATTGCGGGAGTCCTTTTTAAATGCGTCTATCTCGAAAACAGTTACTCTAAGAGACCAAAAGGGTTTTATTTTTGACGCAGCGGGAATTTAGAAATTTTTTTAATAAACAGGACAGGGTTTTTCTTAAAAAAGTTATGTCATCTAAAACAAGGGAGGGAGGCCCCGGGGGGCCCCTTTTTCTAGAAATTTTAAAAAAATTTTTTTCGAATTTAATTTTTTTTTCTAAAAAAACCCCCAAAACCCTTAAAAATTTTTTCTCGCTATAACTTTAGTTAAGAAATTATTACGGAAAAACAAAAAAAAATTAATAGTTTGACACCCTTTTTTATTTTTTACTATTAACTTTGGGGGAAAATTTAAAATTTAAATTTCATTATTTCGACCTAAGGAATCTGGTTGTCTCTTGTCCATTACCCGGGACACCCTGTTTTTTTTATATATATATATATATATATATATATATATATATATATATATATATATATATATATATATATATATATATATATATATATATATATATATATATATATATATATATATAATATATATTTTTAAAATTATATATATATATATATATTTTTTATATATTTTTTATATATATATATATATATATATATATATATATATATATATATATATATATATATATATATATATATATATATATATATATTATATATATATATATATATATATATATGGGGTGCCACAGATTGAGGTATATTTAAACCGTAAGAGATGGGAGTCAAATTTATGGCAAAGTTGGCATTTGGGGTGGTAATAACATGCCATTGAAAGTTGAAAAATCGAGTACCCCGAAGTTTCCGGAAAACCGAAATTTGGATTTCGTTTTTTTTTTTTTCCTGACGATTTAAAGAGATGTGGAAAAAAAAAACTTTTTTTTTACCAATTTTGTTACAAACAGCGGGGAGATTTTTAAGATTTCGTTTTTTTAAAACCATCAAAACTTTTTTAAATACGGACCTGGGTTTTTTTTTTTTTTTTTTTTATTCCCCTTATTACCCCAAATTAAAAAAATTAAAAATTTTTAATATTTATTTACAAATATGGAACCCCCCCATAAGAAATGATGTTCTTTATCTAACTATTGTTCTATGGAAAATATTTTATTTTAAAAAAAATATTAAGGTTGTACATCATTGTTTTGGGGAAAAAACTGCTTCAAAAAAAATGCAATAAAAAATTGGGGCCGTATTTAAAAATAAAGTTGATGATGGTTTAACGAAAACGAAAATCTCTCAAGGGTTTTTTTTGAAGAGTTTAAAAAAGTGGCCATAAGAAAGTTTTTTTGTTTTTCATTCTTTAAATAACGTCAAAAAAATAAAAAAAAATTTGGGCAAATTTCTTTTTATATTAATATTTTAATTTTATTTTAATAAAAATAAATAAATTTATATTATTATTTATTAATATATATTATTTATTATATATATAATAATATATATATATATATATATATATATATATATATATATATATATATATATATATATATATATATATATATATATATATATATATATATATATAATTGATCCTTTTTTTTTAAGAATTTTTCTAAAAGATTTTTTTATAAGTAAAAAAGTAAATATATTTTTTTCATAAAATTTTAAAACACACTTTTGGGTACTTGGTTTTATTCTAGAAAAACTTAGAATATTGAGGTCGGTAAAAAAAAATTTCTAACAAATCCAAAACTTTTTTAAGGGTTAAAATAAAATCCCTCACCACCATAAATAATGAAAACATATCCCAAACCAAATTTTAAACAAATATACAAAAACAAAATACATAAAAAAATATTTATATAACCCAACAAATTAAAAATTT
>JAHBCN010013934.1:0-23530 GCA_019359885.1 Listronotus oregonensis
AAAATATGTACATGAGGAAATATTTAAAATAATTAAAAAATAATAAAACCACAAGGTGATATACTTTTATTAATTTTGTTTTTTTTTAACACCTTATTTCACAAAACCATGCATTTCATGACCTATGTTTATTGAAACTTATTTTTGCAAGATCCAACTGCTGCCCCGAAGTTTGTAACATTTAAATCTTAAAAAACCCTGTATAATTCCTAAGAACTAGAAATATATTGTTGGAGATTTACTACAGTTAGTTTCTTAAGTTTTAAGTCTTTAAAAATTTTTTTCAGAATTCTCGTCTCGTCTCGACTTGTCTCGAAGGATTTTATCTCGTCTCGTCTCGAAATTCGAGATAAAATGCTCTGAGACGAGACAAATGCCTCGGGGACGAGACGAGACGAGACATCTCGTGTCTCGCGGCAACCCTACGTATGGAACGGGATCCGAAGCTAAGATGAACACAAGGCTTAACTCGGGGGTTTAAAAGCATACGGTTGATGAGTAAATGACATCCTGTCCTTAAACAGGTGTCTCCAACGGTGCCTCTGAGACACAAGGCGACCTCCCCGGTTATCAGCCTTCTCCGGTAATGCGGGGCTCTGCCGTGGTGGACTTTGCTTCCCTAGCTCAACAGAAAGCGGACAGAACCGTTTTCCCCATAGGTAAAAAGTGACAACGAGAAAAGTGCGCCGACCGAAACGGGTGAATCTGTTTCGAAAGGTGCCCTGGTCACCGGCGCCTTTTTCCCGGCAAATCCATACCAAACAAACGATTGCGGGAAGGATCACTGAATCCAAACGGGAAGGCGGACGAACCCCCTTTTTGGGGGAAAAAAAGGGGTTCCCTGGTTTTAAAATCCTCTTTTTAAAAACCAGGGACCGTTTTTCTAAAAGGGTAAGGCCGGAGATGCGGCGTCAGAAAGAATATCTTGTTCCTGTAACAAGGACCTGGTAGCTACCCACGTCACTAGACCGGAAGAGGAGGGCATGACGGATCTAACCGTCTGCTCGTCATACTCTCCAGGAGACAGGGACACCAGAACCTTTTAGAACACATTGTGCTCGTATCCGGTAGCGACACTATTAAGGGGGGATGTAAGAAAATCTCTCCCAATCTGGTATCGGATTCATTGAATCTGATCTTATTGGGAGAAATATAAAAGGGTGTGAGCCACAATAGACCGAACGGTCGCAGTGGAGGCGTAAAAAATCCCTCCCTTTTAAAAATCCTACCCACCTACCTTTTTTTTTTAGGAGGTGTTGGGAAAAGCGTGTCTATGCAACCGAGGCATTTTGTTCTCAGGGGCACCTCGATCGTGTGGGACTCCGTCCTAAGACGACCCACTAAAACCCTTCACCTACTCGAAAGAGCAATCCTTTGGGGAAACCCCTTCGCATTACTTCAGCCCGGTGCTCAAATATAAGTGCTTGTTTTTCTCGACTTGTTTATATCCTTTCTTCCCGTTCTTTTGTCTCTATAATGGCTCTAATTGTCCCATAGCTCTCCCAACCCCTTCGAAAATACAAGGGTTCTGACCATTCTCACGTTGAATATTTTGTTGGTATTATCAGTATATGTATTTCTTGTCATCTCCCCCCTTGGGGGAAAGAAAAAGTATGTTCTGCATTGTCAATTCTCCACAGTTTGAACATCTGTCTGATTCGGCTTTCCCTCGGTCAAAAGGGGCTTTCCCAAAGCACCCTGACCAGATAACGCCTGCGTTATAAAATGGGCCACTTCCCCTGGGTCTTTTATCCATCTTTGAATGTCGGGGAAAGATTTTATGAGTCCAACGTCCTATGTACCAATTCCACTCTTTGCCATTTTCTCATAAGATTTGGGCCCTTTGCTTCTGTTGCTCTTTGACCGTTATATTTTTTTGGCCCTTCTTCGGGGAGCAGGTCTATGGGGGGGATTCCAGCTATTTCTTTCTCCCCGGGTAGAAATGGTTCTGTATGCGGAACAAACACGAAAATTTGCATTGTTCTTTGGGGCTGGATTGGGTTTTGTTTGAGTTTCTTGTTGTTCATCGCTTTATTTCCATCGGGGCAGCATACAACATTTGTGAATGGATCACACTGCATAAAAAATTTTTCTTTTTGAGGCTCTGGATCCACCAACGTTGGGGCTTGATCTGGATGGGGGGGTTGTCGTCTTTCCCCTTTGACAGCCACACTCGTGGTGTGTGTGGCGAAACTAAGTTTTTGTGTCCATCCAGACCCCCAAGTACTTAAGGGTTTCTTGGTATGATGGTAAACCCTTTTTTATGCTAAAGCACACAGGTGACATCTTTCTCTTTTTGGTAAGCAAGACCCTTCCGTCTTTTCCGGGGCCAATTGAAGTTTTTTATCCACCCCAATTTGCCACTTTGAAGGGCTGTGTTTGCTTCATTGAGTTCTTCGCCCTTAGCTGTCACCACCATTGCCCACCCCTCTGCAAAGCCTATTAAAAAACATTTTTAAAAAGGCTTTTCCATTTCTAGGAGCTCATTATACAGGATATTCCATAGGGTCGGTCCCAGCACAATCCCGAGGAACGCCACTATTAATGCCTTTTTCTCTCTTTTTCCCCTTCTGCTTCTAAAACGATTGCCTCTCTGATAGGTATAAACCAACCAGGTTTATCAAGCCCTCTTCTATCTGCCTTTTCTTAGTTCTTCAAAATTTCTCCCCAGGGGCACTATTAAATGCTTTTTTGACCCCAAGGTAATCATGGCACATATTCTTCGATGTGCACTGCTGTAGGCTTCTGTTTCCCTTTTTGCAATTCTGACCACTTCGTTTATAGCATCTGTAGTTTGCCGACCTTCTCTGAATCCAAACTGCCCTTTTCGCCAAGCCTCCACGTTCGACCCAACCCCACTCTTTAATCGAATAAGAATAAGTTGTTCGAAGAGTTTACCCTCTACACCTACCTACCTACCTACCTACCTACCTACCTATCGATGGTTAAAGCCAAAAGGATTATTTTTCATTTAAAGTCGAATATCTCCGGAACAAATCATCGTAGATAAAAAAAGTAAAGCTAAATAAATAGGCTTTTAAGTCTATACCATGATTTTATTTTAAAAAAAAATCCAAGCCCGTGGACCCAAAAGAAAAAAACACAAAAAAATCGTGCAGGTTCTTCGAAATACTCGATAACTGTCGCTCCTTAAATTTTTTGGTCAAGATCTGAAAACTAGAATCTTCAAGCTTCAAGATGCTTTTTTACGATCTCGATACGACCATTTTTCACAGAAATATAGCTCTCTGAAATCACAAAAAAATTCACATTTTTTTCTTACTCCCTTAATTGTTTGCAGTAGTGCATTTTGAATGTATAACATCTCAAGAATATTGTATTAAATTTTAAGGCCAATCGGAGCAAAATTGACGGATTTATGATAGTTTTAATGACCATTGCTCCAGCTTGGTTGCGGGAGCGTACAAAAATTTAAATCGATTTTCCCAAACATGTAATTTTTAAAGGTGTGGTTCCTTCCACGCGACCGTCGCATGCGACTAACGCATGCGGCCGCCGTGTAATCAGGTGGTTTCTTAGGACCGCGGCTCAAACTCGCGATAGCAAAATTATTAGTGTAAAGGGAATAATCTTTGGTTAAGAGTCGTGATGGATGATCTAGCAATATATTTATTATTAGAAGAAAAGAGGATGACGAAAATATTACAATTAGCCAAGAAACATAGCAATGCCCCTATAAATCAATTTTGCAAAGACGCGAATGAGGGTTGTTATAAATACAATTAATAAATCGACATATGCAACCGGATGAGGTAAAATTTAGAAAATATTTTAGAACTGAATAAAGCAAAGTTTAGTTTTATTTTGACTTATTAAAGACGATATTAAAGTCCGAGCCAGAAACAGAGTTGAATAAACCAACCCATAGGAAAAATTACCATTGTATTAAGATAAACTGTGCAGGGAGTACCAAATTTGATTTATCATTAGACCTCGGAAACTTGAAAATGTCAGTTAAATGAAGACAAAGTTGCGCAAATGATTGTAATAATGCTACTTTAAACTTTAAAATTTCCGAATACTTGCTTTTGGAAAAAACCGATTATTCGCGATTTCGTTTTTATTTTTTTATGACTTTATTTGAATGGATGTAACAAAATAACTTTTACATTTCCATTGCTACTTTTTCTGTTCTCCAATTAGTGTTATTAGATTTATACACCGACGTTTCGTCTTTGAGCTGCCATCATTAACTGTTTTTTTTTTTTAAATACAGCCCTGGATTTTTTTATTATGTATTTTAGGAGCTATTGAGTTCCATAAACCAATAATGTATTGCACTTATTCGAAAAATTTATATGAATGGCAATTTTCATAAGAAACCATATGTTAGAGAGAGTTAGACAATATATTTTTGACCGGATCTTGGAAAAACATTAAACTGATTTTTTTGAATAAGTGCGAAACATCATTGGATTAGGGATCTTAAAAGCTCTTAAAATACGTAATAAAAATCCAGGACCTCATTTAAAAAATAAAGTTTCAATTTTTAACAATTAAAAAAAAACACCGGACATTCCACACAAAACAACACAAACAAAATATCAGTCGCAGACACGACTGCGGCTACACTGCTTCTTCAGCAGTCCAGTCGCATCAATCGCAGTCGCTGACAGCGGACGCATACGACGGCCGCTTGGAACAAACCAGGCACATTTAAAAACATGAGTAGGAGTGCTTTGCGGCTAACGTAGTGCGTTAGCCGCATGCGGCGGCCGCGTGGAAGGTAACATACCTTAAAGTTGGTAACCAGCATTTCGAAAAAAGTACTGAAGCGATCGTTTTAAAAAAAATGTACACATATTCTGCATACAAATTACTATCAAGTGGCGTCGAGTTTTTTTTATTTTTTAATTAGTATCAAACTTACAATCAGTGGCGGCTTGTGGTCAATCTTTCGGGGAGGTCATTAGTTAAAATTTCAAATGCATATGCTGGCTTAACTGATTTTTAGTTAAAAAAAAAAAAATTTTAGGCATTTTATTTCACACAGACGTTTACTCCACAGAAAAAACAAGAAAGAAAATTCAAAAATAAATGATTTAGCAAGATTATTTTATTTGAAGAATTATATTTCTATTTATTAAGAAACATAAAAATATAACAAATAATATGCATCGACATCTGTTTAAACAGAAAAATTGCACAACATATTCTAAAAAAAATCTCACACCCGACAGTAAGTAATATCGCTATGCCAGAAGTATGACGGCAACTTATAGGTTAAAAATAAGCATATTTTTATGATAAAATATAAAAAGGGTTACTTAACTTACCCAAATAGTCATAAATTGTAGTTCAATCCTTCTGTCTTTGGTACTTGCAAAATGATTGATTACTTCTTCATTGTAATTTACAATAATATTTATAAAGACCTCTTCAATATTTTACGTGGCCAACGCAGAGAGTCTACCTTCCCCCATTGTGTTGCGTAAAAATGTCTTTATTCTATTTAATGTAGAGAAGCATCTCTCGCTCTCTACAGTTGTCATCGGTAACGTACACAAAATTGTCAACAAGTGCACTGTTTCCGAATTTACATTACAAAAACATACACCAACAAAAAATAAATTCCTTAAATCGTATATAATCCGTTCTATAATAACCGTATAACAAAAAAACACCTTGAAAAATGCGTAATTTTCTTCTTCGCGGCTGTTGACCCAGATCATGCGATTACACTGCTTCGGAAAGCAGCCAAAATCGGGAAAACTTGACTCGGCTCCGTTTAAAACAATGCGGTCAATGAAGGCAGGTAGCCCGGTTTTTGGCCAACAAAGGAAACCACCGATCTGGAGATCGCTGCGCGAAGCTTGTGGAATCCAGTAATCGATCAACGAGTTTATATGCTTGGGATAATAAAGGAAAATTTGAAAGATTGAAAAAAATAGTTTTTTCATTTTATATCATTATCGGAAATATTCGTCAAAAATATTTGGAAGTCATTGACCAAATGACCCAATGGAGGATCCGCCACTGCCTACAATAACAAATAGGTCGATTTTATTGTTAAAAAAGCGACATTTTAACTTCAAAATAAGGCAAAAAAATTATCTTGAAAATAGGCCTTTTTTGACCAAACAAACTTTATCCCCCCCCTCCTTGATAATAACCAAAACAGCATCTACTACAGCATATATGTCGTAGCTTTTAGGAATAGTTTTTAGTTATCACTTGAAAACGGTTGGAGATACATCACTAACCGAAACGTTGTGTTACAATTAACAAATAAAGACAATGGAAGTCCAAGATTCTAGTGTTATAAACCATTACATTGTCTACCACCTTTAAAGAAAACGTTGCAAACCAGGTACGGACCCGGTATCAACGAGCTATTTAGAGGCTACGAGAAGACCTGGATTAAGCTTACCAAGAAGATGCTCACATTGAATTCCTACGAGAAGCCAGAGATAATAACATCATACCAGTTGGATTTCGCCTGAAGTCGCTAATACCAGGGGAAAGAGTTAAGCGTATCTCGAAGAAGCTAGCAAATCTCTGCTCCGATCACAGATAAACTACCACCCATGGAAAAAATCACAGCTGCTGCAAGAAGTTACCCAAAGATATGAAGAAATCAAGGAACATGTACAAGAAGACGACTATAACCCTATTTTCCAGAAGATACAAAGAACATGCGAGAAGGCCAAAGACGATTTACGGAGAAACCACCAGAACAAACTAAACAGACTTTACAGTAAACAACCAACCACTCAGAATGTCAACAAAAAGACTATAATTAACATGTCCTCCCGAACTCTTTCGGAAACAGAAGAATGTATTTTTAGGGAGAGGGCTAAATTTTGCTATAGCCCCAAAACATACACCGACTTTAGAGATGATTAGCAGTGTAGAAACAATACGACTCCAGGGACCAGATGCGGAAGAATTTCGATGGAAAGTTAGAACGGTTTTGGAATCAAAACAAAGTAACTCCACCAATATAAATGAAAATGAGTTGGTAGCTCTTAAAGAGCTTCAAAATGATAAAACTATCAAAATTCTTCCAGCAGACAAGGGGAATGCCACTGTAGTTATGGATGCAATCACTTACGATCAAAAAATAGATGAAGTTCTTCGAAAGGGTAAATACAGATCTCTTGATCAAGATCCAACAGCATCCATAGAGAACAAAATTTACAGGACCTTAAGAAAATACAAAAACTTTCTGACCGATGAAACAAGAAAAACTTTAACTCCACATAACAGTAAACCTCCTCATCTTTATGGACTACCGAAGATACACAAGGACAATACACCCTTAAGGCCCATCACCAGTTCTAGAAACGCACCCACGACTGCACTGGCAAAACACCTTTTAGACCTAATTAAACCACTGGTCGGTAAGTCTTCATCTTTCGTTAAAAACTCTAGTCATTTTGTTGACATTCTCAAAAATGTAGAAATAGGACCAGACGATACTTTTGTTAGTTTTGATGTGGCAAGTCTATACACAAACGTACCAGTAGAAGAATCGTTAAGCATTATCCGAGCCAAGCTTAAAGAAGATAAAACACTAGTAGAACGCACCACCCTGCCGCTGGATGGAGTGATGGAGTTGTTGGAGCTTTGCCTCCGTAGTTCGTATTTTCAGGTGAAAGATAAGTTTACGCGCAGGATATGGGCTTCCCATGGGTTCGTCGCTCTCCCCAGTGGTAGCAAATATCTATATGGAATGGTTTGAGGAACATGCAATTAAAACTGCACTAATTAAACCAAAAGTTTGGCTAAGATATGTTGACGTTACTTTTATTATATAGACAGGTAATGACGAAGAACTTGAAGGTTTCTTAAAACATCTTAATTGCCTCCGAGCTTGTATTAAATTCACAATGGAGAAGGAGCGAAACTCGGCCCCTACCTTTCCTCGACGTTCTAGTCAAACGAAATAATGGTCATATTCAAACCTCGGTATACAGAAAGCCTACCCACACTGGACAATATTTACACCAGAATTCTAACCACTCTAACGAAACCAAACAGGGGTTATACGTACTTTATATAATCGTGCAGTGACCTTACGTAACAGTAGGGAATCACTGGAAAATGGATAACTAACTAGAGATCTTAAGCAGAATGGATACAGTGAGAGGCTAATAAAAGAAACAATCGAAAAATATCAAAATAAGACAAGAAACTCTAATTTGAACCAAGACCAGACTGACCAAATATTTATGACAATTCCATATATTAAAGGAACTTCGGAAAAGATCCGCAGAATCGCGAAAAAATATAATATTAAAACGGCATTTAAATCCCAAACTACTCAAAGAAGTATTCTTACTAAGACGAGACCAGACAACAATGTTTCAAATAATGACTGTATCTACCAAATTCCCTGTGAATGTGGTGAGGTATATATCGGGGAATCAAAGAGACCACTTGAAGTTAGAGTTAAAGAACACAAAAAACATACGGAACGAGGTGAAACGTCGAAGTCAGGGATTGCCGAACACGCTTGGTCAAAACAACACCGCATACAATGGTCGGAAGTTATAAAGAAACCCACTGGAAGAAAAGAAAATTCAAAGAAGCTGTAATAATTTTAAACAAAAAAAATGTATTTAGCAAGCCTAGCATCGATGTTTCGAATATCTGGCAGCCGTTACTGAACCGTGAAAAGTCGGTCAAGCTTCGGTGAACAAGGGATAGTATATAAGTCGTAGCTTTTAGGAATAGTTTTTAGTTATCACTTGAAAACGGTTGGAGATACATCACTAACCGAAACGTTGTGTAACAATTAACAAATAAAGACAATGGAAGTCAAAGATTCTAGTGTTATTGAAAGCATCTACTTTGCTCTGTAAACGGTTCTTATTCCATTATTACCCTATTACCTCTTATTTGTATTCTGAGGTCATGATTCTCTCCAAGTTATTAAATTTATAGAACTTTCGCGTTTGTTAAACAATTTTTAGATGTAACTTTTACTGCACATTTTTACCTACGAAAAGATTATTGACCCTGCAAACTTTCCTTTTCCTTCGGCGCACCTGGTGTCTCGAACAGATTGGTCTTTCGTGAATTTCGGGGGTGAAACTTTAAAAGATAACAAATAAATCTTAGAGAGTGTACTAGTCTCAAATAAGCCCTTGCTGCGTGTAAAATTTCCTATATTTAAACGAAATTCTCAAAAAAATTTATACAAGGTCAAATAAGTTTTTGGATTTTTTTGGGGAAACGGGTTGGTTTTATGATAAAAATAAACTCAGACAAACAATGTAGAGCATTTAATTGTCTACAAAAAATTTTTTTTACACTTTTTTCCTCAAAATTTACTATTTCTGAAAAAAGCGATTCTAAAATTTACTAAAGTTTTATTCCCTATTATACTAAGCACACGTTTCCACGCCACCTGGGGATAGTGTATTTGACGCGTTTTTAACGTGGTTTCCCAGAAGTCCTGTAAAAGAAGGCACAAGGCTGTAAATAAATCTGTACAGTTTTCCTTGTGGCGCAATTCTATCAACATTAACAGGTGGGAAAGGGCTGAAAATGACCCGTCAAGGGAAAAATGGGTTTTCCCGTTAATATCTGCCAAAATATGCAAATTGGAGAATTTTTGGGGTGACAAAAAATGAAGATTGCCTTGAAATCCCCACAAAAATGGTCCTTATACTTTTTTTTGAAAAAACGATAGTTTTCGAGATAACGGGACCCAAAAGTCCCTCATGTCAGCCGCTTCGACTGCCGCTGCCGACGAACTGTTCCATTACTCGGGCAATAATGTACATTCAAAGTTCATCAGAAAGGAAAACCCGTACCTATCATTGCATGAGTTTGGGTCCATGATTTTTCTACAATAGTTCTATAATTTTTCTGCAATATTTAAAAAAATAGAGCTGCCGCTCGAATGCCGCTCTGTCGCTAGAATGCCGCCATCTTTTTGGATTCACTTATAAGCGGACGGACGAGTTGTTTCATTACTCGGGCAATAATGTACGTTTTTACTCATTTAAAGTTCATCGGAATGGACCCTTTCCTATCATTGCAGATGAGTTTGAAACCATTTTGATTTTTCTTGAATATTAAAAAAAACGGTCAAAGTTTTTTCACAATATTTTTGATATCTCATTAATTTATTGGTGTGATTTAAAAAATGGTTTGTTATTAACATTTCTTTTTATAATAAGATCTTAGCAAGTGTTCAATGATCCCAGAAAATTTCCATCACCATCTTTCTTGGTTTTGATAAAAATTGTTTTGCCCATCTGCATTTTTTAGCCGTTTCGAAGTTCTAGAAAATCTGTGGAATTAACGCGAATTAAAAAAATCTCATCAATAGGCCTTTTCATCATGTGAAAGCGCAAGCGCAGTCGCCATGTTGAAATGGGGCTAAATTAAAGTTTCGTACTGTTTTCATCGACAATGGCTGGAATGCAGTATTATCTCCCATTAAATCATTTACTGGAAAAATCGTTGATGGTGCTTCACTAATTTATAATTCGGAAGCCCATAATTGTACGCAATTAAGGTAGCTTAAATGTCATGGACGTCTTTAAAGGAAAAGAAGTGAGCTGATTGAAAAGGGTTTGGCATATTTCTTCTTTACTATACAAAAAGTATCTAATTTTATTCTAATTAGGCCTACCACATATAAACAATTGTTATATTGATTAAATTGTATTGTATTTAAATGATTTATAGCGTGTATCACTATTACATACTCCATAACAACACCCTTCTTCGTTCCTTTTCGTTAAAATAATCGTTTAAAAAAAACCTATTTGCTAATTAAGGCACTTTTTTCTTTATTTTCGTATTTCTTTTTTTCAATAACTATACTTTCTTTAGTATTTTTTATTTTAATTATGTTTTTAAAGGGCCCCCATTACATGTTTGTTTACAAAAACAGTACGTAAAAAAAGGATACTGACCATGCGCACAAAAAAATTGTGATGAAAAGGCTATTAAAAATTTTTTCAATGCACATCATTTGAAAGCTTAGAGTGTCTAGTTTCTAAATGTATTTTTTTCTTTTTAATAAAGTCCAACAGACAACAATGCATTTCCAAACCCGTGTACCAGAAATTCGGTAAGAAACTACATCTATCCAGTGTGGAATGTTATGGATTTTTCGACGGCCGTTTTTGCAAAAAATTTTAATTTTGGCGAAAAAAATTGTAGGGACATATTTGAGATTTCGAGGGATATTCATTTTATGTTTTACCTATCTATTATTGATCTAAAAACATTGGAAAGGGGGAATATGTTATGATAGCAAAATGCCCTAATGCGCTAATATGGAAATTTTATTGCTTATCTATTTTTATTTTCTCATAATAAAGATCAAGTTTAAAAAAAAAATAATTTTTCTTTAAACAATGCTAAAAATTAAACTTTATTTCCAAAAAAAAAATTACAATTTTGAAATGTCCCGGAAAATGTAGCTGATCCCACTATAGAATGGTCGGTGTTTTTTTGTGATGGTAGAGCGGTGGTAGCACTAACGCTATTTTGTAAAGAAGAACAATCATTAAAGAATTTTCAATAGTCGATACGGAATTAACTGAATTGAATCTTTTTGGCTACTTTGTTTTTGGATGAAATACTTTCTTCTATATATCCTTCAGCTACTGAAAAAGCTTTTCCTTTTCCCCATGTTGTTTTAGCGTTTCAAACGAAGCACCGCCTCAACAAGTAAAGTTGACGATGTGCGACGCAAACAGTGGCCGTGAAAATTCTGCATTACCATTTTAAAAAATTTTTCGATCAATGTTGGGACGTTTCCTTGGAATTTTTTTTAATGGGTTGTACTGTGCATCGACCCTTTCTATAGGAAGAAAAATCTTCGCTCCTTTATTCCAGCTGGTCTTAATGTTTGTGTCCCTTTTTTATTAAATTTAAAGCGCCTAAATCTTCTTCAATGATAGTAAAATTTTTTTAAGTTGAAGTTTTAGTTTCTGGTACCTTTATAACCAAGACTGTTCCTCTATCTTCAAGTCATCAATGGTCATTTTGCCAACTCATCTCGTCTTAAACCCCAAAAACCCCATTACCAATATGACTTTTGTACCAAGTAGATATCACCCCGGGGCCTTCTTAAAAATTTTAAAATTTTTTCTCCTTCCAAAACTTTAGACTTCTTCGGGACGTATCCTTTCGACTTAACTTTTTAAAAAAATTTAGACGAGGTTTGGAAATGTCTATTTTTCATAGACCATCAACGGGCCTTGGGTGGAGTACTTGGCCCCAAAAAAGTTCGGATTTTTTCCGACTAAAAATAAAAAGTTTGTTAAACATATTATTAAAATAAAATCAAAACACCAGTTCCGAAAAAATGCCTTAAAAAAAGTTTTCGGTTATTTGAAGAATTGCGTTCGCATTTTTTCCAAATACCAAATATGCCATACTCCCGATTACTGTTGCCTTAAACTGGCAAAAAATTTTCGGTCCTTTTATGGCCTTTTTTTTATTTTTTGGGAAATTTTTTCCATTTTGACAAATCGTTAAAAAAAAAATGCCAACTGACTAACTGACAGAAACATCAAAGTCAAATTAAACCGTCTTTTTTACTTACGTATACAGGTACAGGGCAAAATTTTTTATATTGCGAATAAATAAAGTAATTAGTCATTGAAAAAATCTTTTTTTTGGGAAAACATAAAACATTGAGCACCACGGGCTTTACTGGACTGTAATGCCCATCAGGTCGAAATCTAGCCCTCGGGTATTTCGACCTTCAGGGCATTTAGTCCCAGTAACGCCCTTGATACATAAATAATATTTTGTCCGAATAAAAATTCTCCGATTCCCAAAATTTTTTGGAGATATTCGCGGAAAACTCTTTTTTGGGCTTTGGGGGGCCATTTTAGCGGGTTCCCACGTCGGAATCGTGATAAATTTTTTTCCTCGAAAGACCGCGAAGACCTAAAATTGCGCCAAAATAAAACTGTACAGATTTATGTACAGTTTGGGGGGACTTTCAGGTCTTTAATAACTGGACTACAGTAGGTCTACCCCACTTTTTTTTTATTACATTCTAGTAGAAAAAAAAGGCTTCCCATTCAATATCTATGATACCCATTATATGAAGCGTAGTATGACCGTCTAATGTATTTACATTTATATCAGCATTGTCTCCAACATATTGAATAAACGCACCACTTTCTGGGGGTAAGATATGGAGTGGACGATGAAAAACTGTTGCTGGCTCCTACATCATAGTTTCATTATAAGATTCGCACATACTTTTTGAAGAGACCAATCTGACAAACCCTCGTGCCAAGTTTCAAAAAATTTTAATAAGCGAATCTTGAATTATTCAATTAAATGTAATTGCAAAATTACCAAATTTTCGGCTCAGGTAAAACCAAACAGACACCAGCCACCAGCAATTTGTTTTAAGGCTTTATCAAATCTGACTTACAGCCGAATACAAGGAATGTTTTTTTTCATCAATCTCACAACCATTTCATTCAAAGTAAAAGACACATTAACATCATTTTTTTTTATCAAACCTTTTATTTAATATAACAATTAGGTTTAACTAACAACAATTATTACTATCGACCATTAAACAAATAATTTTATCATACTAGAATTTAATTAAACCAATAGCAGTATATGAAATATTTTCAATTTATTTTCCCATCAAGCCTATCTGGTCCGTTTCACCCATTAAACGTATTGTCAGTAAATTCGAGTCCAAAGCCATCGCAATAAATAATTGTAAATGTTTAACTCAGAAGATCGAAAATAGATCCGAAAAGAGAGAAGTGAACTGAAAAATTAAATGAAATAAAATACAATAACTTTTTTTAAAAATAATAGAGAATTACATAAAAACATTAATTAATCAAATGTTCAAACAACCCCCATTAACAGCTAAACAATATCCTAACCGATCTTAAAGTTCATTTCTAACGTTGCTAAGTTGATATTACGAAATTATATTACATTCTAACGAAATAGCGTTTTGTAGCTGGTTTAGATTCTAAATTTTACGCTTTAATAAATGACACTTTTTAAGTGACCCCACAGAAAGAAGTCATTCGGTGAAAGATCAGGTGACCTGGCTGGCCAAAGTATTCGGTACCGTAGACCAATAATATTACCGCTAAAAGCATTTTCCAGGTACTCTCTAACCATACGGGCATTATGGGCAAGGCAACCATCCATTTGGTACCAGATCATTTGCTCTTCCCGAACAACTTCTTCCAAGGCGGGTCCAATTTGATTTTGAAATAAATCCAAATAGGTTTCTGCTGTCAGGTTATATTCATAAAAAAGGTTCCGATGATATGGTGTCCGATAATTCCCATGAATACATTTGTTTTTTGGGTATATTGTGTCCGAGAATAAACAAAGCGATGTTCATTTTCTTGGCTTCAATACTGGCAATTCTGAACATTTGGTTCATTGTTGAGGGTGAGTGTATATTTATCAGTAAAACAAATTACTTAAAAAAGTTCTATCGTTATTTGCTCTTTCCATCATTTCAAAACAAAATGCCATTCTTCGCTCTTCATCTACTTCCTGCAGTGCGCAATACCGTTGTATGATGTTTATTTACCTCTTGCCCAAGTACTAACCGTTTTGTTTTTCTCCACACTCAGTAGAATATTAAGATCTCTGTTCTCTCTTTTTTCGGCTCAATTTTCGATATCCTGAGTTAAACATTTACAATCATTTATTACGGTAGGTAGGTAGGTAGGTTTAAAGTGAGTGGTAGTGATGAGCAAAGCAAGACCAAGACCAAGACCGGGGCTGTCTTGGTCTTGCAAGCCTGGTCTTGATCTTGGTCTTGCAAGCCAAAAGAAGGTCTTGGTCTTGGTCTTGCACCACCCGGTCTTGGTCTTGGTCTTGGTCTTGCTGCAAGAGTCTTGCTGGTCTTGCTTTTTTTGGTAGTAATAATTTAACTAAGCAATATTAAATAAAATATATATTTTTTAATACTTGCAAATAATAAATAAAGATTGAGACTATATGTTTTGCTTTAAAATTTTAAAATATACCAATTTTAACATTACATGTACATTTAGATTATTTGATTAAAAAGCATATTTTAAATGTAGGGGTTTATTTATTTATAGCGCTTCATTTTTAGTTAAACTCAGACACAACCTGCTTTTTATAATTTAGTGACATATAGAAACATTTTAGTAATAAGAATTATTTAAAAGAAGCATATAAAATTAAAGCAAATACAAAACTGTGTACTGTGCGAGCAGAAAAAAAAAGACTTTTAATTTCAATGAAAATGATACTGATATGTAAACATTGGTTTCTGATTCAAAAAAAAAGTTATTCAGAAAGCTTTATAGTTTAAATAAACTTTTAATTTTTAAAATAATTAGTTAAACATTTGGCGTACAAAGTTTGTACAAATACTTTATAAACGTTATGCATATACAAGGTGGCTCGATGCTGCGACAAAGCTCAATATCTCCGAAACCGTTCATAATCGTGAAAAACTAAATACCTATATAAAAATTATATAAAAAAGGGCGTAAAATGTAAAATTATTTTCTATTTTAGAATTTTCCGAAAAATCCACTACCACTCAAGAAAACTTTTTTATTTTTAGCTTTTTACCTAAAATAAAAAAATTATGGCAAAAAATTTATTTAAAAACAATCGCTTTCCTGTATAGATAGATAGAATTTATTGCCATAAAATATACATTAAGTATAAAGGGTCGTCACTATATTATGCTGAAAATTCTTGAACTGTGATATAAGTACAATGTCGACGCAGATTATTTTTTAATTATCATTTTCGGTTTTGACAAAAATGACGTCATCATTATACTTTTGGCATTGTTTTGACTTTTCCGTCTAAACCGGAAGTGAAATTTAAAATCCATTTATATAAGAAGTATTCCTATATGACATAACAAATATATTTTTTTAAACCATCACTTTTACATTTATATCTTAATTTTAAGGTGCAATCTAATGATGTCACTTCTTACAGTGTGGCACAAAAATAATGTATTTCTGGTTTTTGAAAATTTTTGATCCACCCTGTAAGTGGCATCACTAGATAGCTAATTTAAAAAGAAAACATTAGGGATAGGTAAGTTATTTTCAGCTTTTATAACTTTTGTAGGTACTCCTAGTTTTTCTTTGTTGTAAACGGTTTTGGAGATATCGAGCTTTGTCGGACCATTGAGTCACAATCTTATTATTTTTGAAACATGTTATTGAATTTACCAGTTATCGTTGTTAGAGAATTTTATAAAAGATCAAAGTGATCGATTTAATTATTATTTTATTTAAAAAAAAACCTGTTACTCATAGAATAATCGCCTTTTTAGGCAGTCCACGACACATTTTTTGTCATGTCTCTATAAAATACCTCTGTATATTGAATATGAAAATTGAATATTATAATTAAAAAAAAAAAGTGACAAAAGTGCAAGAGTCTTGCAGGTCGGTCTTGGTCTTGCGTAGTCTTGCACTCCTCGGTCTTGGTCTTGGTCTTGGTCTTGCATACCCCGGTCTTGGTCTTGGTCTTGCAAGCGAGAAAGGCGGTCTTGGTCTTGGTCTCGGTCTTGGTCTTGCTGCGCCACCAAGACGGTCGCTCATCACTAGTGAGTGGACTTTTTACGCTCTCCACTGCGACCGCTCGGTCTATTGTGGCTCACACCTTTTTATATTTCTCCCAATAGGATCGGACTTCTAATGAATCCGATAGCAGATTGGGAGAGAGTTCTTACTCGTGTCGCTACCGGACACGAGCACAATGTGTTCTGATGTGTCCTGGTGTCCCTGTCTCCTGGAGAGTATGACGAGCAGACGATTAGATCCGTCATGCCCTCCTCTCCCGGTCTAGTGACGTGGGTAGCTACCAGGTCCTTTTACAGGAACCAGATGTTCTTTCTGAGGCCTTTAAACGGTCCTATCCGCTTTCTGTTTAAAGCCAGGGAACCTATAAAGGCGGTTCGGTCCGCCTTCTGTTTGGATTCAGGGATCCCTTCCTAAGCACCTGTTTGTTCGGGATGGATTAGCCCTTCCCCGTGAAACAGGCGCCGGTGAATTCAGGGGCACCTTTCGAAACGGTTTCACCCGTTTCGGTCGGCGCACCTTTGTTTGTTTATAACCTTGGGTGGCACCTGTCGAAACAGATTTATCCGTTTCGGTTAGCGCACCTTTGTCATTTTTTTTCTATAAAAGCGGTTCTGTCCGCGTTCTGTTTGGAGCTAGGGAAGTAATAGTCCACCACGGCAGAGCCCCGAATTACCGAAGTAAGACTAGATACTCTGAGAGGTCGCCCTGTATCTCAGAGGCACCGTTGGAGACACCTGTTTAAGGCACAGGATGTCATTCACTCATCAGCACGGTATGCTAACACCTTGAGTTAAGCCTTGTGTTCATCTTAGCTTCGGATCCCATTCCATACGCTAGCCAAAAGAGTTGCCGATAACCAGCAACTCTAGCGCATGTTCCAAAAGACCCTACTGGGCCCAACCACGACGACGACGTGTGAACACAGAGTTGGGTTTATTACGGTACCCTTGGGCTCGAACTTATTGACAATACGTTTAATAGTTGAAATGGACGGAATGGGCTTGGTGAGGAAATAAAGTAAAAACATTTCAGATACTGCTCCAAAACTGTTTCCCGCATAATGCCACTTAAGTATGGAGACTTTTTCGTCGATTGAATAATTCATATTTTTTCAAATACCGACTGTCACTGATTCATTGACACTTTTCCTCAGGTCAGGGACAATATTCATTTTACTGGTGCCTGTTTGGTGTTACCTGAACCGAAAATTTGGTAATTTTGCAATTACATTTAATTGAATAATTCAAGATTCGCCTATTAAAATGTTTTGAAACTTGGCACGAGGGTTTGTCAGATTGGTCTCTTTAAAAAGGTATCCTACATTTTTTCTGTAAAATGTACAGGGGAGCCAAGAGTTAACCCCATCAAAATTTACATGAAATTTTCTATATTTCGCTCAGCGACGCACCACCCACAGTTTATTTTCGTGGAAAGTAATTTTTATATTTTAGTGCCTCCCAGTAAGATTATTCATATGCAATATTTCGTATAGCATGTTCCGTTTCGTTCGGTGGTTTTTGTTGTCACTTTCTTTTCTTATTATCATCGACTTATTTAAATTGAATGTTATATAAGTACTTTCGTATTGCCGAATCATTAATTAATGTTATTTAATCATTTAAATGTCTTTTTTTTCGTGGGTAATTGTGAAATAATATTTGCAGATGTAATAGGAAAGTATCATCATTATAATTCAATTTAAAACATTCTCGGGGCTAATGCCCAGGGCGTCAAATTTTCTAGGACGGCAAAGTTGCTTTAAAAAATTTATTTGCGTTGAAATCATCTTTATATTATGATAAATAAAATAACTCTATTTATTTTTTAAGATTATGTTTAGAGTTATTGTACACGTTGCAATTTTATTAACAAAAAAGTTCTAGTGTCTCACATTTTATAAATTAACAGAAGTGTAGTTTGTCTCAAAGTATACCGTGTTAGCTTTTACCCTCATTTATAAATACCTGCCGACAGCAATAAAACTGCTGATCGGTAGGTATTAAAGGACAGAACATTAGGGACGGACTCTAATAATATAAGGATTTATAATTTATTGTTTATCTAGATAGGTATAATCTTAAAATTACATTAATAAATTAAATATATGCAAAGTTATTTATAACTATATAATCCATACATAATTAAATTTTTAATCTAAATATCTAAATCTAATTCTGTTTCACTATCAGAGCCATCATTGAGATTAATTACAATAGGATTTATGTTGTTTTATATAGAGTCCTCATCTCAATTATTTTTCAAGCTCTCGACTGGTATGTTAGTAATTACATTTTTATCAAATTTATAACACTGGGACTTAAAGTAGGTGTAACATTTTCTGCTCTGATCTTTGATTTTACTTGGTTCCACAAATGCTCCGTAAGACAGTATGCCCAGCCTGTTCAGCCAAATTATCACATACATATTGTTTTTTAATTGCATATGAATTTAGGACTTCCAAAAGATGCGTTTTTTTTTGGTAACTGAATTCAAAATAAATATCATTTTCTAGCAAATATTCCTGGATTTCAGTTTTTGGACTTTGTGTAGCAGACGGCTGTGGTAGCTTGCGTTATCCATGCCAATAACACTGTTGTTTGAAATATTTTTTAAAAGATAATTTTGAAACTAGTTTTCAAAAAGTTCCTCACTTGTATCCTCATGATAATCCAAGCTAGAATCCTTAATATTCTTTGCAGACAAAAGTAAGCAGTTTGGGACAAATGCGTCTTCTGAACCAGCGTGTATTAGGGTAATGCGTTTTCCTTTATTTGAAGGTGCTTTCGTCTGATAGTTTTGACTGGAATCAAACCATCCTTTGGATACTGTGTCGTGTGTATCGAACCATGTTTCATCAAGGTAAATTATGGATCTGTTTTCTAACCTATATCTTTTAATTTCTTGAAGGTTATTAAATCTCCAAGTGCGTAATCTGTGCGATTCCATTACTACTTGTCTTTTGTCTATTTTGCGGTATTTAAATCCCATTTTACAAACAACTCTATGGAGGGTGGCACGACTAATATTTATATTGGTTTCGTCTTCGTCTAGCTTTTTTTTCAGTTTATTCAAGGTAGGAATAACTCCGCTTTCATAAAGACAATATATTTTGTGCAACCATTAGGTCCTGATCACTATTGTCTATACGGTGAGATTGAAAATCACTACTTTTTTTTCTTTTCAATTCTTCACTAAAAATAATATCCCATATCGATGATGTTGGAGTTTTTGTAAGTAGACAGGTTTCTTTTAAAGCTTCTTGTTTAATTAGACCTCTACTGATTAAAGTTTCATACACATTTTTCACAACCTGTTTTGCATCTAATGACAAATCATTTTGACGCGACATAGTTATATTCTCGTAAAACAACTTTTTCGAAACGCACGGTAAAAACGGTTATTTAACACTGCCACTAAAATATTAGCCAAAATATTTATATGCCTAATGGTTAATACTCAAGAAATACCTGGCCCACCCCTGCCCTTAGGAACAAATGGGTTTACCCAATAACAATAGGTAATAAAATCGTTAAAGGTTTATTGGGGTATGGTCCGTCAAAAGCCATAACGATATACTTTGAGGCAGACTATACCGTGTTAGCTTTTGCCTTTATTTATGGATTATACCTGCCGACAACAATAAAACTGCGGATCAGTAGGTATTAAAGGACAGAACATTAGGGACGGACTCTAATAATATAAAGATTTATAATTTATTTAGGTAGGAATAATCTTAAAATTACATTAAGAAATTAAATATATGCAAAGTTTTAATAAATTTTTAACTATATTATCTAGACATAATTACATTTTTAATCTAAGTATCTGGAAAAACATAGGATCTTACATGATAGACAATATGGATTCCGTCACAGTAGATCCACAGCTGATCTTCTTTCCTTTGTCTCACACAACTGGAACAAGTCCCTTGAGTTTCTTGGTGAATCCCAGATCGTTGCTCTTGACATATCCAAAGCTTTCGATCAGGTCTGGCATGATGGGCTTCTTAACAAACTTCCTTCTTACGGTCTTCCACCTAAGCTTTGCTCTTGGCTTTCCAGTTTCCTTTCTAATCGACGTATATCAGTTAGTGTAGATGGTCATTCCTCCAGCTTCTACCAAATTAATGCTGGGGTGCCCCAGGGCTCAGTGCTGGCACCCACGCTGTTTCTTCTACACATTAACGATCTTCTCTCTTCCACAATCAATCCCATTCATAGTTTTGCTGACGATAGTACCCTCCACTCTAGTATTCAATTTCTTAAGCCACCGTGTAATTCTGATTTTGAAAACAAGCGCAGATCAATAGAGATATCTCTTCACAAGACCTCAAACTTATCTTATTGGGGAGCAAAAAATAGTGTTCAGTTTAATACCTCGAAAACAGACTCATGTTCGCTGTCGCGAAAGAAGTTTGCTAATGCTCATCCCTTACATATGAGCGGCCAAGTTCTGCAGAACAAAGAGTCGTTTAATCTAGTCGGCGTTACTTTTGAGAATAACCTCAACTGGCACAAACACATTTCATCCATAGCTTCGGCAGCTTCAAAAAGATTGGATTCCTCTTTCGAGCCAGAAAATATTTCTCTTCCAATTTGTACACTCTGTATGTATCCAAATCAACCCTCTTTAGAATATTGTTCTCATGTCTGGGGAATAGCGTCCCCTACAACACTTAGCATTCTGGACTCCATTCAAAAAAGAGCTGTTCGTCTTATTAATGATCCAACGCTCACAGAAAGGCTTCCTCTTCTTGCCCATCGTCGAGCTGTAGGGGATCTGTCGCTCTTCTATAGGTATTTTCACGGCTTCTGCTCAGAGGAATTGGCCAGTATTATTCCTTCTCTGGCAGCTCCCAACAGAGCAACACGTAGTGCAACTTTTATGCATCCTTTTACAGTTCAGTTAGAGAGGCCCCGAACTTCCCGCTTTCTTCGTTCCTTTATTCCTAGAGTGTCAAGACTATGGAACCTGCTGCCCGCAGAAGTTTTTCCTTCTCCTCCCAATCTCCAAAAATTTAAGTCCCGTGTGAACAAACTCCCTCTCACCACACTGAAGACACCCACGGTACGTTAGTACTTAGGCATCAGCCTTCGTGGACTGTCCCAAGATAAAAAAAGTATTGAAATCTAATTCTGTTTTACTATCAGAGTCATCATTAAGATTAATTACAATAGGATTTATGTTGTTTTGTATAGAGTCCTCAATTTATAATGTGCTGTACTGAATTTTTCCAGCTCTTAACTGGTATGTTAGTAATTAATTTTTTTTTCAAATTATATAACACTGGGACATAAAGTAGGTGTAACATTTTCTGCTCTGATCTTTGATTTTACTTGGTTCCACAAATGCTCTATGGGGTTAAACATACAGTGATACGGAAGAAGACGTAAGACAGTATGCCCAGCCTGTTCAGCCAAATTATCACATACATATTGTTTTTTAATTGCATATGAATTTAGGACTTCCAAAAGTTGCTTTTTTTGTAATTGAATTCAAAATAAATATTCATTTTCTAACAAATACTCCTGGATTTCATTTTTTGAACTTAATGAAGCTGGTGCTTTGTGTAGCAGATGGCTGTGGTCACTTGCGTTATCCATGACAATAACACTGTTGTTTGGAATATTTTTTAAAAGATAATTTTAAAACCAGTTTTTAAAAGTTCTGCACTTGTATCCTCATGATAATCCAAGCTAAAATCCTTAATATTCTTTGCAGAAAATAGCAAGCAGTTTGGGACATATCCGTCTTTAAACCAGCGTGTATTATGGTAATGAGTTTTCCTTTATTCGAAGGTGCTTTGATCTGACAGTTTTGACTGGAATCAACCCATCCTTTGGATACTGTGTCGTGTGTATCGAACCATGTTTCATCAAGGTAAATTATGGATCTGTTTTCTAACCTTATCTTTTAATTACTTGAAGGTAATTAAATCTCCAAGTGCGTCTTTTGTCTATTTTGCGGTATTTCAATTTAATTTTACAAACAACTCTATGGAGAGTGGCACGGCTAATATTTATATTGGTTTCGTCTTCATCTAGCTTCTTTTGCAGTATATCCAAGGTAGGAACAACTCCGCTTTCATAAAGACAATATATTTTCCTTCTTATTAGGTCCTCTCACTATTGTCTATACGGTGAGATTGAAAATCACTACGTTTTTTCTTTTGTTCAATTGTTCACTAATAATAATATCCCTTATCGATGATATTGGAGTTTTTGTAAGTAGACAGGTTTCTTTTAAAGCTTCTTGTTTAATTAGTCCTCTACTGATTAAAGTTTCATACACATTTTTCACAACCTGTTTTGCATCTAATGACAAATGATTTCGACGCGACATTGTTATATTCTCGTAAAACAACTTTTTCGAAACGCACAGTAACACGGTTATTCAACACTGCCACTAAAATATTAGACGAATTATTTATATACCTAATGGTCAATACTCAAGAAATACCTAGCCCACCCCTGCCATTATGAAATATTTTGTTTACCCAATAACAATAGGTAATAAAATCGTTAAAAGTTTTTTGGGGTATTGTCCGTCAAAAGCCATAGCGATATACTTTGAGACAGACTATACAGAATTTAAAAATTTGAACGCAAACTAACATTGAGGAAACTTCGATCTTTGAATATACTTGACCCTTAACATACGTTATTAGTTTTGTGTCACGCCATCAATATCAGACGTTTTTTTCAACCATTATTATTAGCATAATGACCGACCCAGGCTGGCAAAAACAACATACATCATTAAAGTAAGGAAAATACAAGTTTATTACCATCATTAGTGGCTAAACATGACAAAATAACAAGAAAGATGTTTTGGAAACTTTAAAACGACGGGGAAAGGAAATAAATAGTTTTTTCGGGCAACTTTTTGTAATACAAGTTGCACTTTACTGGATACTGTTTTAATATATATATAATATATATATATATATATATATATATATATATATATATATATATATATATATATATATATAT